>JAOWBL010003540.1:0-12182 GCA_028564865.1 Zenarchopterus dispar | reverse complement strand
GTGTGTGCTCAGTCCCCGAGGTCACAATTTTTTTTAAGCTTCACTTGAAGTCAGCTGCAGAAATTTGGACACTAGGATGTGCTGTTTGACCCCTGCCCAAAAAAAAAAACAAAAAAAAAAAACAAAACACACACACATAGACTTTGATAGACTATATGCATCAACCTCTCATAATGAAAGAAATAATTTTTTAGTTAATCATGATCATTTTACTTATTCACATAATTTTTTTTTTCTTCTGCAGGAAATCCATCAGCAAGTTCTGATGCAGTGACCTCTGACCCCACAGGCTCCAGTGAAGCAATAACCACTAAACCTGCTGCTCAATCTGCCACGGTGGAACTTGGCAGCACTGGCCGAACCCAAAGCCTTCCAGAAACCTCCTGCAGCACAGCAGACGACATTCAAAAACCACTCCCTTCGCCGCTACCACTTGCTCCACCTCCACTCTGTGCAGACGTCGCCGACCTGCCACTTCCATCACCGCCAGTCCTCCCACCACCCCCACTGTCTCCAAAGCCTTCCTCTATCTCCAGCCCTCCTTCCCCACCCACGCCGCCCCCTGTTGAGAGCCCCCAGCGTCCTACCACCCTGAACCTAAAGACACTTCCACGGCCCACTGTCAGGGAGAACGGTGGACCTCCGACTGGACTGAACGAGGAAGAGGAGGAGAAGAAAATGTTGGAAGAGGATTTAAAAAAATGCATTGAGGACTTCAAAAAGATCCGCTTGCCCAAAGCATTTCCTGATCGCAAGAGACACTGGCAAAGTGACTTGCTGAAGAAGTACAATGCCTAAATGGTTGCTGCATCACTTCTGTAAACAAACTTAAAAAGGACTTGCTGTGAGCATTCAACTGCTCTTGTTGCTAATTCAAACTGTGTGAAGTGTGAGCAAGTTAACGTAGACCTTTAATACCTTTTGCATGTCAGCAGAACAAAATAGTTTAAGTATAGTTTTCAAGCCGAGCTTCTCTAGTAATTACATAAACACAATAAAACAGAAATGTCTCTTTCCATTATAGTGATCACGTGTAAGACAATTTGCCCCGTTTAAGTATCTTAAAGCATTGAAACACATTATGAATTTTTTTTTTTTGCAATGTAATTAAATAGAGATTTCTGCTCTTCTCTCTGCACCATTCCCACTTATTAAATAACTGAAAGATGTCAGCAAACTGTAAAGCTTTATTCATTTGATCCTAATGATGCAAAATAAAGGAAAGAAGATAAATTTCTGGTGCTAATCTAAAGTATCTCACCTCATCAATATTAACTGCATGACTTCAAAGCTTTTCTATGACTCTAATACAGAAGCCCTGCAGTTTTCTTCACTTTGGGATTATCTTCAACCTAGCAAAGAAAAAACTCAGAGAAAGAATGAAGCATACGAGGAAGCAGAGTGGGTAATTACAGGAAAAGAAAATGTGGAATAATAATGACAGTTAGGACTACATGAACCAATGAACTGTTTCATTTGTTCCTCTATCTGCTGCATAAAAGGTTTATCCAGTTAAATGGGTTACTAGGTGTGTTTGTGTGTGTGTGAGTGTACATTAATTGTGGGCAAAATGTGATATTTAAATTTCCATAAAATGAAAAATCTGCCATTTATCTTTTACCAAATTACTTCTGAACATCACTGGGAGACATGTGTGGGTTACATTCAGTGCATTGTTTGAAGCTTGCTAGTTTAATTTAGCCTTGCTAAAACTCTAGAAGCATCCATTAAAAATTCCCGCAACTACCAGAGGGTCAAAGAATAGTGAGTACAAGCTCTTAACACTGCACTACATATGGCACATTAAGAGTTAAAAACACTTCAGGTGCCATGAAAACAATGAAAGTTGAAGTCAGTTTGCAGCTAGCATGGCAGATACACACATTTTCAGGTTATACGCATAGACTAAAAACAATGGACAAAGCATTAAGTCAGGTTGGTTTATAAAGAGTGGTTTTGAACCCTCTTTTTCTTCATGTGGGACGCAGCCATGTTGCCCTGGAAGCTGACAGCAACACAACTACTATATGTCAATCAAAGTAAGTTTTGGCTACCACCCAAGTATCTTGGGAGCTGCTGACTCTGCATTAATCTGAATCAATTATGTAGCATGCCCCCTGGTGTACAGAAGTATTAGACGGTTGATTCAGCTCAGCACTAATGCTAACAGTACTAATGCTGCTAATGCCATCTCACTGCTGCCATTGGAGAGAAACGTATTCTCCAGCTTCTAACTAACAGCCTGCACTTGTAGTCTATATAATTTCACTACACTGTTCAACAGATGATAGAAATTTAGTTGTTCAAAACTCTACTTTGTATTTGGGCTATGTTAGTAGACACTAGGTGTGGTCACAACTTATATGTGCTATTCTAAATCCATTGGACAACTTGAAATATTTCAACTTGAGGGAAATAATGCTTTGAAAGGACTTCTGCAGCGATTAGAGAGTTTCGACTAGGAATGAATGGATTAATGAACATATCAGAGTGCACCAAAACAAATGGATACAAGTGTTGTGGCCTTGAGCAGCAGTCTTGTTCACTTGCTCTTCTTTTGTGCCTGGAAATCACTTTTAGTACTCTCCAAGGATTGGCTGGTCTACTGTTTTGCTGCTGGCATCCATCATGTAAAGTGGATGTTTTAGTGCTTGTTTGGGATTGGCTCCGTCTACCGCTGCTACCACCTTCTGCAGAGATAATTGGATGCTGCCCCAGGCCTTCACCACCTGCACCCGCTATTGGCATCAGCTTTGCCTTTAAAAAGGATTCAGGTGCTGTCATTCGCCAGCAGCTGTCATTTTGGCAACAGCTAACCCCCTTGGTATGAAGTCTTTGAATTCTGACAGCTTAGCTGAGTCTTGTGATTGTTTCTAGATTCTGTGTTGTCCTAGCTAAGTCCAGGTCGTGACCTAAAGTGGGGCCTTGTCCGGAAAGCTAATTGTTCCTGTACTAACTCCCATGTCCGGAGATGACGTGTGTAGTTTCCTGCTTCTCAGAGTTAAATCTATATGGCGTCAACATTTAGTCTAGTGCACTACATAGCTGCTCCTTCTTTTGAAGTCATTTACCATAAAACGTGATCTGCTGCAGATCAAGGACCACTTTAAGCTGAAGGTCCTGAGGCAGGTTGTTAAATTGGAATTAAAGGCTCTTGTGCTGGAGGGGATTTTGTTTGATGAATAGTATGTGGTTTCAAAATTTGTTGATTTTAACTCTCTTCGGTAGCTAGTGCTACTAGAGGAATTTAAAAAGTTAATACCTGATCGTATTGTACTATACCTTAACAAACAGAAAGGGACTTCAGTTTCATCTGCTGCTTTTCTTGCTGATGAATATGAGTTATTACGCAAATCATCTTTTCTGACTTATGGTAAAACGCCCACCCTTAATCCACCATCTAAACCCATTCAAACCCTTCTCTGCTAAAGAAAGCAGGGAAAGTTTTTAGTGTCACAAACATGGACATGTCATTGCAGACTGCTTAACCTCAAAACAAAAACACCAGTCACCTTCACAACACCGTAAAGGTGTGGGTTTGGTGCAAGTAGAGCCCTGCAAAAATGATCTGGGTTTTGTAAGTGAGAAGCCTGATTTGAGTTTCAAACCTTTCATTTTTGATGCCTTTATTTTGTTGACCAGTTAAGCTGCTGACCAGCAGGCTGTGCATGATCATAGAGATATTGGGGGATCCCAGTCTGTTATTCTTGCTAGTGTCTTGCCTTTCTTAAAGCATACAGCCTGTGGATTCAATTCTGTTTTGTGTGGCATTGAAATGGGGTGTGTTCCCAGAGCTGTACACCGTGTCTACATAAAATCCAAACTTGTCACTGGTTTCTGTCTTGTTGCTGTCTGTCCAGAACTGCCCAAAAAAGGTGTTATAGGGGAACGATATTGTTAGTGGTTTGGTGTTTCCAAATTTGGAAATGTTAGATGATCCCTTCACTAGTAAATCACCAGACTTTTCAACCCCAACTCCTGGACTCTATCCTGCACAATCACTGGTGCAAAATTACACAAGAAAGCAGATATTGTGCTTTCTGATCTGGTGCTGATGTCTCCATTGTCTGAAGACACAGCTGTTAACAATAACACTGCCTCTCCAGTGGGGTCTGAGGATGTTTAGAAGACCTGAAGTTTTGACCCATCCTCCTCTGATGTTCTCTGACTTCCTTTAACCTGTGAATATTTGTCTGCAGCCCAACAGGCAGAAATATATTTTTCTGGTATGTAAGTGTTGAACAAGCCTAGAATGAACATGCTGACATAACTGGACAAAATATTCTTATACGTAAGCGATCTCCTGCTTATGCAGAGTTCAGAAAAGGGCGAAAGTAAAGTAAATCATAGTGCTGTTTTTGTAGAGACAAAACGTTTTATCCTTAGCTCATTAAAGCCAGTGACCAGGGCATTTGGGTATCACAAAAACATACCAATTGTTGTTAAAACATTTTCTTTGGACTGGAATGAAATAGGATGTATCCCAGTATTGTTGTATGCTAAATCGCAGGAAAACCAAATCAGATTAAACCATATCATAGTTGACTGTGTTGGAACATTACCAAAAACAAAAAGCAGAAATCATTTTCTACTCATGATTATGTGTGCTGTGAATTCCTTCCCCAAAGCACCCCGCAGCGTAAAATCACTGCTAAGTCCATGATTAAAGCTCAAACATGGTTTTCTCTATATGTTTACTACCAAAGATCATACAGAGTGATCAAGGCTCAGATTTCCAGTCTAATCTCTTTCAACAAGTGATTCCCACTCTGAACATGTTGTTTCTTTCTAGTGTGTATCACTCTGAGTCCCAGAACGCTCTAAAATGGTGACATCAGACTCTTAAGTCTCTTCTGTGCAAGTACTGCTTTGAGACTCATCAAAACTGGGATGAGGGAATTCCATCTGTGGTGTTTCAAGTGGGAGACCTTTTTCACACTTCCTAGCACACACATACTGGAAAGCCACCCTAGTTTGGTCATTCTGAATGTCAAAAGGTGAATTGTGGAGACTTAACAAGGTCATGATTTTTGTGACCGCTAAGTGAAAGAACATAGTTCAGTTCTTAGGGAGGATTGTGGCTTCCTAGTTTTCCTATCAAACATACCAGTGACCCTCTTCTCCTTTAAGTCACCTTTTAGGTTATATTTTATATTTGGTATCTGAATTTTCAGCATCCAAACACCGTATCTCCCTTATTTTCAAAAGCTAGGCTACTTGTCAAAGCAACTCTTCCATAATTTCTGCAATGTGAAGCTGGCGTACAAAAGACCCACCTTGAATGTTAAAATCCTTTGACATTTTTCTCTCCATTTCTCCACCAGCTTCTTCCCTCCAGGAATAATTATTCAGGCAGGACACTGTCAAATTGCTGTTTTTGTTGTGATCAACAAAAACATTCATGTGTAATTTTAGCTTCATGCGCAGCTCCTGGCGAGCAACAAATATTAAACACAGCTTCCACGGTATTTGCAATTAGTCTGTCCTGAAGCTTTGAAGATGTTTTGCCGGGTAATGTTTTTGTTTTCATCATTTTATTCCTTCTATCTGATTCATTTGACCAGATCAGAATATGTGACAGCTTTTCTGTTTGCTCATCCTGAACCGGGTGGGTGTCTGAAGTGTCCGTTTAATCCCAGTAATTTCAGCTTCTCTTGTAAGTATTTGGGTTGAGGCGATAATCCTAAAGTGTTAGGAGAGAAGGAAGTTAAACACCATTAACCATAAAGCAAACAAGGTCATTTTATCAGCACTACTGGTAACCTCTAAGGACCAACTAGGATATCCTCTTGTTCTGAGTAGAGGATTAACAACAGATTAGGGTTTGTCACAGCCCTAAAGAGTATCTTAACAAGTAGGCTACTCCTCTTTCCAGCTAAACGATGACCACAATTTATGCCATCTATGAAACTTAACTAAAACGTTTGACTATGACATGAACACTCTTGCCTTGCTCAGTTGACTGCAGATTGCTGAGAAATTCATGTAAAAAAAAAAAAAATCCTGCTTGAAACTCATTAGGGAATATTATCTCCATCAGCTTGGAGAGCAACCATATGCTGGACAGTTTCCCGGGCTCAGATGAGTGTCATTAGACTGGATGTGAGTCAGGATGCATGCAGGGGATTGAAACAAGTCTTTCAGATTTAAAATTCGTATTTACTGTCACAGATGCTGCAGTCTGCTGTGTTTGAGCTCCGTTAGGAAAAACATGCATCCCTAAAGCAGAAGTCTTTGATTTGCATTTGGGTCTCCTCATAAGATGGACAAAAACCTGTTCATCTCATAATTCTTCTTTTGTCCTTTTTTGTCCTTTTTAGGTAGAACTTTATGGTGTTGGCTCTTGGATTATGGATGCTCTATGAGAATTTGATCTCTGATGTCGATGGAGTCAGTCCCTCCACAAAGAGAATACTTATCCTTTGAAATGAAAAGGCAAAGCAATCTGGTGGGGCCACGACTGACAGAAAGAAAATTCTTTGAGAGAATACTTTAGTACAGAGATAAAACTAGGAATTGTAGCTATGGTGATTATCACTGGACTTGGGTACTGTATGCCAGGAGGATTCCTTTAAATTAGTTACCTGGAGTTTTGGAGTTTTGTGGTGAGAGGATAAAAACATCAGTTCCCCAAATGAAGTTGCCTCATTAAAATGACATAATATTCAATTCATTCACTGAGTGGTTGAGATCATTTGAAAGGATGCTGTACCTCAGGTTTCCAGAAAAAAAAAGAGGACTTTTATTTCAGGTGTTCAATATGACACAAACATCCTGGGCTTGGCATTGCATCTTCATTCCAGAAACACAACAATTCTTCTTTCCTTTTATTGTTGACATGCTGAGCGTCTGACATTTGCATGAAGGGGCACCTTGAAGAGTTCCTTCCTCATTGCTACTAATACATTAGCATCTCATTTCTCTGGGGCATGAGTTTTCTTCAATGGAGTCAGCTCTCCTGACAGCTAAAGAAGAGCTGAAATTGATCCTTTGGAAAATACAGAGCTGCAGTGAGGGGAGTAAGATATTTCACTACTTTGGCAGTTTCACACTTCAAGACCAAACTTTTTTTTTTGTGCAAGCAGTGCATGTTGTATGTGTAAATGAAAAAGCCCTTGGGGCAGATAAGAGAAGTGCAGCCTAATTATTGCACTTGAAATAGGAATGCACAGCAGTCAAGATGTCAAACACACTAGAAAATTAATAAAAGCATTTTAATCCTCAAAGTTCTCGTGGGAGGCCCTAATGAACTACTTAATTACATACTAAGAGGGAGCAGACCTCTACTTTGATATGAGTAGAACATACAGGGGAAAAGATCCCATGCTCTTGAAGAGATTATGATATTATTATTGAGATTTTGAACTTCCTTCAAATGTATGCAATTTATTGTGCATGTCAAAGGTTTAGAAAGCTCCAAAGGGAGTTTATTCTCTCCTACAGAAGACAGCTTGTGAGGTGGCTGGAAACAACTTAATTGTACTCCAGTTTATCTTCTTTTACTTAATGACATCACCATTCAATAAATTTGCATAATGTCAGCTTGTTGGCTGGTTGGGAACTCTTCAAAGAAAGAGCCTGAAGGCAGATTCACACCAAGATAGTCTGGTGGACTTGGTTCAGTTGGGTGGGAATTGATGAGAAATTTTGGTTCATTTTCACACTGCACTTTTGAAAATGACAGAACCACCGAGACAGCATCAAACAGTTACAACAGCTGCTTGTTTGGACCATTGCTGTTTGAATCACTGCCCAGGAATAATAAGAAAAAAAGCATGATGAAGAAGAAAACCTGGCTCATCGATTGGCCAGGACCAAAAACAGAAATCCAAATGCCATTTTAGCCACAAGCAGCGAGGATATATAGTCCTCTGCACAAGTCAATAAGCGCCTGCAGCTCCTCACTACTCCATGTCTGCCCACAAGACATCTTCAAACTTTTAACTCTGCTTCTTCAGAGTTGCACTTTTTATCTTTAATAGCATTGCTTTGTTGTTGCAGTTTAAAAATTGTTTGCATGACAGCAAATCGTTTTTCACTTTACTGCTTGTATGAAATTGGTCTTGAAAGCCTTCTGACTTGATAAAACATTTAAGACGTGTTTTCATTTTTCTATCACTTATTTTGTGCCATTAAAAAGATTTTTTTTCAAACTCTGCTAACTTTAAACCAAGCTTGGTAAAGTGTTTTGTTTTTTGTTTTTTTTTTAACCAGACTGTTGCCTCTATCCTGTTATTAACAGTCAGCAACCTGTGAATGAGTATGTGAGTGAGTGTGTGTGTGAGAGAGCCATTCAGTCCATGTTAGCTACCTGATGTGGCTGTGTTTCTTGAGGAAACGTGCTCACACATGAACAGTCCCTTTAACAACCATATGTAATTTAATGGAGGACAGAACCGTCTCTACTTGGAGGTTGGCCATGCAATCAGGAGGAGACACATGCTGTGGAGGGAGGCAGAGAAGAGAAAAGGGCCAAAGAGAACGTGTCAGACTCCGTTCACAGCTTTTCCATTTCCATCATTAAAACCTGGAGCCTAATCCTGCAGCCCATTTAATCTCTTAATTCTGTACCACCACCCCCCACCCCCACCCCCCAACACACACACACACACCCCACACGCCCCGCATACACTGCACTCCTGCTTCATTCTCTTTCTCGCTCTCTGATTTAAAATCATGTATTTCCATAAATGGACTGCGTCCCGCCGCCTCACACACTCAGAAACTCCACCAGTGTATCAGTAGTGTCACTTTACTTGCTTTTATATCCTTTACGTTAACGTGCCTCCACGTGATAAGTGTACGTAGAGAGTTTTTGATGCACACTTCTGCCGTGTCCTTGATTGTTGTCAACCCCGAGCACGACTAATGGTATGTAAGAGGATATACAGTAGCCTCACGGGTACCCAGAGCATGGAGTTGAGCAGTGCCATGAAATAAATGGACACGTTAGATGACTTATTTACCAAGCAACACATAAAAGAGTAAATTTGTGGGATGGCATGACAGATGGCCTGGCTGTCCGATTCGTGAGCCAAGCCTTGGCCTGCTACTTTTCTCTGTGGAAAACATGACATGGCCTGTCTGAACGTGAAGCACACTGCCTTGTTGCTTTTTTGCAGAGACTGCTGCGTGACTGGAACAGCCTCCAATGCTCTTCATGGGAATTATAATTTACCAAATATAGAAACAAGTATCAAACAGACTAAGCCTCCTGCAGGAAGATAATTTATTTATACGAAACTGTAATAATGGTGTTAGCACACAGTCGAGATGTAACAGCTGATACAGGGCATCATTTGAAATGATTAAGATGCAGCCACATCACTCTGAGTCTTCCTAAGATGCTCGGTGGCTCATTAGTGACATCCTCTGAGCACATCATGGCATCCTGTCCTCTATTATTCCCTCCATTTTGCAGACAGTCAGGGTAGTTAGCCGTCATGGCACCCAGTGCCCAGCTGACATGTTACTTTGTGTGCCATCTGCTGTCAAGACCGGGAGGAGTTGGGCAGACACATGAGAATAATCTGCAGCAGCAGAGCTGTTGGTTTGTCCTTCCCTCTAACTGGTTTCATTCCCCTGCTTTGTGAACTATAGGATTATTAATCACGGCATAAAATATGAACTCTGCTGATGTCATAAGCCTGTATATGCACAATGAGGCACAACATCCTGCTAGTGGAGCTTGTTTTGATGTTCTTTGAGGTGAAGCAGCATTAAAAATATATCGTATCATATTAGGAAATGGAAACATCTCACTGATGTTGTTGTAAGCAGCAGGCACTCTACATGTGAAGAAAATGTCTGTACAATAACATATTCCAGCACTGGCCAAAATGAATTTCTACAGCACACAATACTTGGGGGTAAAAGTACTATGAACAGCTGGAGGTAGCATCTGTCTTAACAACAATTAGCTTTTAATCCTTTTTTTAAAGAGCTTTAATGACATTTTCAAGACAGTTAACCAAGACCTGTAATTCCTTCTTCGATGAGTTAGTTTAGGGTTGTATTTTCATCCCTAGTCTTTATTTTCAGCACCAAAGCGAATACAGATGGAACATGTCGTCTTCATCTGTACTAACAAGCAAACATTGCAAAGTCAAACTGATTGATGGACGTTCTTTCTTCATTTCTACACAACTTTGTGGAAAAAAATAATAAAATAAAATAAAAATTGAGGCCTTGAATTGCAGATATACCACACAGCTTCATCATTACTGTTAAACAGGGAGCATTACGTTTATCCGAAGGCAAAACTTATGCATTTTTTATGTGACCCTGCAAAGCGCGGCCTAAATCTCAGAGAAACAAACAACAGTAAAAGCGTTAGATAAGACACATTGCCTAAAGCTGCAAAAATCACAGCCGTAGTTGATCTTTTTGTCACAAGAAAATCCAATAAGCACAGCACTAACATTATTAAAACTAAATTAAAAGAGTAACATTCAAAAGGCCTGAGACGTTTAAGCCCCATGACTCGCACTGGAGGGACTGTCGACGCTGCGTTCACGTCTGTCTTTTGTTTCCACCTTCGCAGCCTGACGTGAAAGTTTCAAACACTGTGTCCCTTTTGTTTTTATTACTAATTGAATATTTTTCCAAGAGCGTCTGAGGGATCCAGATGTGCCTTTTGACTTATTTAGCGTGGCTGGCAGAAAAGAAAGAGATTATCAGACACTTAGGGGAGTGGGGAAGAGATAAAACACAGACCCAGACTTGCAAATATTCAACATCCAGGCACAGAAGCAGAGAATAGATGACATTAAACTACAACACCATTAACGACAAAGAAAGGGAGTCTTTGGAAACTGAGCCCCCACAGAGCTGCAGAGTTGTTGTGTGCAGGGAGCAGAGAGTAGTTTCCTTGGCCTTTCGCTCCCGCTGTGTCAGCCTGAGTCACTGCTCTCTCCTGGCATCATGTATTGCTGAGGAGGCTGCTCAACGCGCTGAGGCTATACATCATCATCAGCCCCTCTGTGCTGTGTATGTGTGCGCTATCTGCAAGTCTCCCAGGAGGCCCCACAAACTCTTGAGCAACAAGCAAACACTGCAGCAACAACAGAGACTTCTCATATTCCCTGCTGTTGCCAAATACACCAGGAACGTTGCTGTCTTTCTTTCTTTCTTTTTGCATCCAAGTGGGTCGTATGTTTTAGTAATGCCACGGCATCCTGCCAGTCACAAATCACATTACACTTTAAGTACGCCCCCCCACAAAGAAAATGTATATATCTCCCACACATAAAAACAAGCCTTGAGCATTTTTTGATATTTTTTTGTATTTTTCTGTGAACGGTGAACTGAATGAATCATTGTATGCTAATAGAAGATGTAGAAAGAGCCTGATATTATGGCATACTGTGTAACGTATTGTACTTGCCACAAAATGTTTCTTTCATTTGTTTTACATCTTATACTATGGTTTCAACAACTGGTATCAAGAACCCTCACTCAGGAGCAGAAACACTCATCCTCCCGGCTTATAAAAATGGAGGAGTAATGCTGGATTTCAGATGTCCCAAATACACGATCAAAGTGCTTTTGCACTTCATAGATATGATATCTACTAGTATCAGCCCAAGCAGTCAATCCAGATGTTACTATAAAAGCTTGAGCATGATTCTTCCATATGGAGCCAGCATAAAGAAATATCCCTGGATTTAAGAGCAAATTAATCTGGAATCCTCAACAGGAAAACTCCACATGGACCAGGAATATCAGACTGCTGAGGAAGTCAACAAAGGTCAGACTTCTTGTTTTCTCTGTTAGAGACAGAGCTGATTCACAACAGTTCAATAGTTTCTATAAACAGCAACAGGAGGATGCTATATATACTGTCAAATCAAATCACACTTACATGTTACTCCAGAATGCTGAACAATACACATTCTTGTCTTACGAAAACCTTGATTAAATGTTGTAATCCACTTCAAATGTTGACTAATATATAAAATAAAGGTCAGAATAATTAAAAAAAAAAAAAACAAAAACTCCCAGACACTTCACCTTGCCTAGATAGTGAATATATTTGGGGCTAACCTCCACAATGTTTTGGCTCTCATGGCTCACTTGTGGAGGTTAAAATGAACCAAATGGGATAATTTGGCTTTGATGTGGGATACGCTGAGTGTTGTGAATTGGTACTGGTTTATAGCAAAAAAAAAAAAAAAGAATAT
>JAOWBL010003539.1:0-12184 GCA_028564865.1 Zenarchopterus dispar | reverse complement strand
GTAACTGACCTAAAAAAAAAAAAATATATATATATATATATATATATATTTGATCTTTTCACCTCCCATTTCCTCCTTGAGCTCATTATTCAAAAATAATTCAAAGACCTGGATCCAGATGTCTGAAACTATGTAATTTTATGCATCTACAAAGATTTGTAAAGTTTTACTAACACATGAATTACCTATATAGGACCAAAAATAAAAAAACACACACACAAAAAAAAAAACATGTATGGGCTCGATTTGCACTTCTCAACTGATTTATTTTGCACAAAAATCAACGTAAAAATGGAAACAGCAGCAAAGTAGAAGACGTATTGATCACTCAAAACACACAAAACGAAATGGTTTTATTTAGTTTCAGGTGTCCAGATGTGAACACAACAAAACTCGGTTCATGGAGCAGTCAACTCTCAAAATTTGAAATGAAAACATAAAAATATGAAATGAAAGAATGAATGCTTTTTTTTGTACCAAGCAATTGAAACTGCCTCCACTCACACAAGGAAAGCATCAGGGGAGCAGGACCAGCAACCCATCTTCATCTGCCATGGATGAGTGCATTGCATGTACATTGGGTCATTCAGCCTTGTGTGGAAAGGAACAGGAGAAAGACACAGAGATGTACAGATGGACCATGCTATGATGTCTGATTTTCTTTCTTTTTTTTTAACAACATTTGGAAGCTTAAAGTGGTGCATGAGCCAACTCTTATCTTGTGCCAGTAAATCTAAATGATGCAAAAAACTTGTTCTAGTCTTAAAATCACATTAGCAAGCATCAACAACACTTCCAGAGCAGTCATCACTACGTATGCTTGCAATTATTCATAGCAGCCACAAACCTAATTAAAAGAAACAAATTCAGAAAAAAATAGCTTGAATACATGGATTTAAAACTGAACTGTTCCTTTTTTTATGTTTAGTGTCAACACTGTTTTTCCTCATTCCTATTTAATCATAATGGACTTAGAATGCTTAAAAGTGCATATTACATAAAGAATATTTACACAGATTCCCATTGTACACTCGTTTTATAAATAGCAGTTTGTGAGTGTGATTGTGTCATTTATTTTGAATGCTGACTTCAGTTAGTGTGGATGCCTAATTGTAGTAAATACTCAACATCAGCACAGCAAAGCAGTTTAAAACCTTAATGCTACAATAATGTGTAATTACCTGGCATTTATTCTTTTTGTTTTTGTTGTTGTGGCATTTTCAAGCAGATGCTTTTATCCATAGCAACTAACCTATTTAAAACCACATTTCAGGTGGAATAATTAAAAGTTAAGGTAGGTGTAGGATAGATGTGTTAAGGTGTTTTAAAAAACACTTGTTTTCTGAACGACAGAGATTTAAAGCAATTCATAAAGGTAGATGGGAGATGATTACATTATGTTGTTTGTTCCATGACCAAAGACCCACAAATTGAATTCAGTTCAAAATAAAACTCAACAATAATTTCTTAATCTCCAAAGACCCGGTGCATTTTTATTTCTTGTTGCTTTGGGCCACCTTTAAGAAATGAATTATGATACAGATAACACAACATGTGATGTCCACATTTGTGTCTGCCAGGTTTTAGGGCACAGGTGTTGGACTCCAGTCCTTGAGGGCTGCTGTCCTGCAGGTTTTAGATGTTTCATAGCTCTAAAACACCTGATTCAAATTCATTATCATTATCAACTTCTCATCAAGGTCGACACAAGTCTGTTCATGACACAGTCGTTTGTATCAGGGTATGATGAACCAGAAAAACATCTAAAACATCCAAAACAGCGGCCCTCAAGGACTGGAGCTTGATACCCCTGTTTTAGTGGGTTTTAACCCCAAAAAGAAAATAATTGTGTAAATGTAAATAATCCGAACTGACATTGTTTTGAGCCTAAGAGGATCGTAGGGATTTTATAGTGGAAAAACACCCCAAAAAACTTGAACAGTGGCTTGACGCTCCTTTTTTTGTTTTTTTTGTTTGTTTTTTTTTGTTTGTTTTGTTTTTGTCTGCATATATTTTAATGGTTAGTACCATGATTTGGAACAACCTTTATCCAAGGGATGGATATATATATATATGTATGTATGTATGTATGTATGCATTTCAATCTTGCAGCAGATATTTTCATATGGTACATTAATGTGAGGCATGTGTTCTTTACAAGTCCTCTTAGATAGCTTAATCTCACATACTTTATTAAGCAGGGAGGCCAGCCCAGGAGGCGCCCACAGCCTCTGGGCCCAAACCTGCTAGGACCGCGCCACCACTGACAGGGACTGGAGCCCGAACCCAGGGGCCCCAGGCCACAACCGGTAGCCCCAACCCAGTTCCCCCCCCAAACTCCTGTGCCTAATCCATGGCATGGGGGCCACAAAGATGAATGAAATGAATGAATGAATAACCTTTATTGTCACTGTATTACTCAATACATCAAAATTAGGAGTGCTGCTGCTTTGGTGCATAGAAAAAGTAAATAAAATAAAAACTTGTTGAAAATATGCAAAGTATACAAAATAAATATCCAATTAATGAGGTAAATTGCACATGAACTATTGGACATAGGTGGTGCAGATTGTGATTGGTTCAGTATATTTTGTACTAGTGTAGCCTAAATGGATATGAACTGGAGCGGTACCAGATACAGAGAAACATGTCATGAAGTGAATGGGTATGACAGGCCAGAGGAAGAGGATTGAAATGTGATCACAAGCAAACATCCTGAGCTGTCAACTTGTGATTACATCACTTGGAACAGACTTCAAAACCTGGTGTAAACAGTGTTGAAAGATGGTACGCTGGATCATTATGCCTTTTAGCCTTTCTCTGACCTAACATCCTTTCATGATCTTTACCTGTTGACTCCTATTCAGAGTCACAGAGTCGTCTGCTGGAGTCTATGCCTGTTCTTTTTTGGCTTCTGATGTAATAGTACCATACAAATCTGAGTGGCTAAATGAACAAGTTATCAAAGTCAGTTGTGTTCAAGTAACTGATTGGTCATCACTTCAGAAGCCCAAATATTGTTATGTCTGGGGATTCTCGCATACTAACCCTTTTCCTCCCACAGCCAGCAGGCAGCGTGAAGACCCAGACTGCAGCACAGCTGCACACAGTTAAGGGTGATCTACCCACTACTTAAACCACCTGCATAGGCAGACCAGTGCGGGATTATTCCTCAACCATTGTGACGTTGATCTGCATTACTGCCTGATCTGAACTATAGTTGATGAGTAGTGAATCTCAGTTTAACCTTTTTCTGCCCAGAGTGATGGTGACTTTCAGTTTCCGTTTGTTTTTCTTCTGCCCATGATTATGGTGATTTTTTGTTTAGTTTTTTGTTCCTTGATTTTTGAGAACCTTTGGCTGTTTGGAAGGTGCCAAATAAAGAACCTTATTCTATCCTCTGCGTCTGGGTCCAGGACTTGCCTCTCCTTAACAAATATATACTTTCAGTAGCCTTGAAAGCTTACATTATTATTGTGAGCAAGTTAGCTCACAAAGAACCTCTGAGCTCAAACAAGACTGTACTTACATTGCTTCTAGCAGGACTGGAAATGACTGGAAACTTCTTGATACTCATCTCTTACTGACCACTATAACCATTTACTTTTTTCACATATAGTGTAAAGCATTGCTATGTCACTTTACCTTCTGTAATTTGGTGTTTTGCTCCCATGTTTTCTTCTTAGTTATCCCAGCTGCTTCTGGATGTGACTAAACACTTAATCCAAGGCTATAGTTCAAATGACAAAATTTTGCAAGTACATGCAAACATGGTATGCTATGGCATGTTGTTACATGTGGAGTGTGAAAATGAGCGCTTCTCCAACATATGAGATATTGTGCTCTGACCTGAATGGCAAGGGTGACCACTCTCCTTTGGTTGCTTTACCAGAGTTACCGTCATGATACCACTAAGATCTGACTTGTCATTCATCATAAATTTGAAGATGGACTAATGCCCTCTTTTTTTTCTCCCTGAAACAACATCAAATGAGTGTCCACTTCTTCTGCAATAACAAGATGAGCACCAAGGAGTGGATGAAGTATACAGCATTAGACACTCGATTCTAAAAGTAAAATCTCTGAAGCTACTGTGTAGAAAGGAAAGGTGAGATGTTGGGTTTTGTTATGTGATACAGTGCGTGCACGTGTAATAAATGCTCCACCAAAGAAGACATAGCATGGCGAGTTAACATGCAACAGTGCAACTTAGCACCCAGGTAAATGTGGTTAAGGAATAATTTATGCATTTATTTTAAGACCTTGGCATGTACCATTATTAAGGATATGGATGATTCCATTCTGAGCACACACAGGCCTGAATTATTTTTTAGTTGCTCACAGAGATTTTCAAGGTCAATAAAAGAAATTAATTTACTCCCAATCTTGCAAAGACAATAAAATGGTAGTAAAGTCTTTTAGCTCCAGGACACAGTAAATGTTTGACACGACGTTTAAGGACTGCATTACTACCAGAGGTATGTTGGGTTTTTTTTTTCATTGGTGATTTGAATTAGTTCACTTTTGCCTTACTGGTATATGACTGTATATGTCCACAATGCCAGAAGACTTCTCTGAAGACCATCATGTTTGCAGATGCACCAAAGTAGTTGGGTGGATAAAAGAGGGAGATGGGTTGAGACATGACCCAAGAATCCGGCATGAAACAAACACAGTAAAGAACTTATTAATGCTTATTAATATTAATGTGGCCCTCCACCACAATTTGTATATTACGAATGTCTGGAAAGGATTAACCTGACCTGGTCTGATCACACCTCAGCTACTGTGTAAACGTGTCAGTAACACATTCACATCCCAATTTGATTTGTTTGGTTTGGGTGAAAGACAAACAAACAAACAAAAAAACAATAATATTTTTTCACTAAGCTTTCTATAGGCCTCTATAGAGCATTTGTATTGAAGAATACCTATATACGTATAATGAAGGAACATTCCAGACATAAAAACAACAAAGGCTAAAAGCAACTTGAGGCCAAATCATTCACCATTTACCACAGAACAGCCGAATGCTACATGAGTCAATGACACAAAAATCCTCTGTTGAAAATCCACCACAATGTTTAATGATTCAATGACTGTTCAATCAATAACTGATATCAAAATCTATAAGTGTTTCATACATCAGTAAAATCCCAACCATACCCATCACTAGTAGTGTTAAAAAGAAAAGAAAAATAGTAGTTTTCCCTCTTTCATCCCTGGAAGAGAGAGCTAACACTCGCTATCTCAGCAGAGCCTCAACCATCATCAGAGACTCTACTCTGTGTGGATACCATCTGTTTGACTTGTTACCCTCTGGGAAGCTCTACTGATCACTGAAAACTGGGACCAGCAGATTCAATCACAGCATTTGCCCTGCGGCAACAGAAACCTTTAATGGACTCCAATACACAAGATGGATGTTTCTGTCTCACATGTCAATATGGAACATTTTTTAAATACTCACTTTAACACCAATGTTTATTTCATTATTTATTATTCATTAATTTCTCCTGCATAAGTCATATTCTCCATGCAGGAATATGCATGAAATGGATATGTGGAGAATATAAAATTACAAATGTGTTTGTCTTTTTTTGTTTGTTTTTTACAATTCTGTGAAAATAAAGGCAAAAAGATCTCAATACATCTTAATTATTTATTATTTCTGACTAAAAGAAAACAGGAATTGGATTTTTTGATTTCTCTATGATCTAGTATGATAGATTTATTAATAAATAAAATACAGAGTGAATGGTTGCCATGCCTAACACCCCACAAACATCTGCAGACAAGCAAAAATGAAATGATCTGGAAGTAAAGTCTGTCTGCTAGAAGATCCTAGAATTCCAGCAGGACCTCCTGGTTTAGATTACCTTTATCTTATTTGTGTTGTCACATTCTGTTCTGTTCATTAGGTTTATGGACAGAATTCCCAGGTGTAGCCAAAGGGTGGAGGTGGTCCAATTGGTGACCTCATAATTTTCAGGATTCAAAGAGCTTCAATGCTGTATTTATAAGTAATTTTATCTGGTTCTAGATTTTTTCTTTTTGTCTCATCTCTTACTTTTTCTCTTGCTTTGTCTAGTCAACTTATTCATTTTCCCCATAACCACCTCAAGGAACAGACAAAAAAAAAAGACAATTTATCTGTGGAATTGCTACAATAATTTAAGACACTTAATTATTTAAAACACACACACAAAAGGAATCATCATAGGTGGTGTAAGGTCCATATTTAGAGATTAACAGCCTTATAGCTTGTGGCAGGAAGCTGTTGAGAGTTCCTGTGGTTCTATATTTAATGCTCCTGAACCTCTTGCCTGATGGCAAGAATTGAAAGAGTTCGTGAAGAGGTTGTGAGGAGTTCCTGACAATCTTCAGTGCTCTGTTGCTACAGTGACCCTGAGGGAGACCGTGGACAGAAGGTAGTGAGACACCAATGATTCTTTCAGCTCCTCTCACCACCCACTGTTGAGTCTTTTTCTGCCAAGTTGCGGCTGGAGTACCAAACTATGATGGAACACTCTCAACCACACTTCTGCAAGAGCCCATATGTGTCCGTTATAGTTAGAAGGCTTATTATAACATATTTGCATTTTGTATTAGATGTTTTGTATGAGGTGTATTGAAATGTATGCTATAACTTTGCATTTTGTAATACTGTATATTGAACAGATGAATTATGGGTAATGTTGACAAAAAAAAAAGACAAATGGGTAATAAGAATGGCTGAAACATACTGTAGTGCACATGTGCAATAGCATGAGCCTCTGCTAGAGAGAGCTTAATTAATTAATGTGTAGCCCACTTTAAATAAGTTGCTGGCATGCAAGTTGAACATCGCTCATAGACTTAATTTTTTCTGCAGCTGTTATGTTATTTTTATTTATTTATTTTTAAATCATATACTGGCCTGCCGTGAAGAAATTAGTTTTTGAGTTTGTGTTATATTTCATACAACACTGAAATTAATTTATGAGGACACTAATGGGGGCATTTTTAAGAATGTTGTTTTAAAAAAGTAACTAAAAGTTACTTTTAACAGTAATACATTACTTTTGGTGTATGTAATTAAAGTAAGTGAGTTACTTTTTGAATTAGGTAACTAGTTACTGAAAAAAGTGACTAGCACAACAGTGCTTCTAAGTTTTAAATGGAAAACAAGATTTTGGTCTATTTTTTAACCACACATTCCATATACATATTGTTTTATAGTTACTTGAGAAGTTTTTTGAAGGAGCTTAAAAGCCCTGACAAGCATGCTTTCAGTGTAAGAGGACCTTTTATAGTCACACAGCAGGGGAATGGCAGCTCTGTCCAGGGGACAACAAAGGGAGAGTGTGCGTTTGCAATAGCTGGACCCAAGTTATGGAACAATCTGCCACCCCACATAAGATTCTGCACAAGTTTAGGAACTTTTAAATCTGCACTGAAAATCCACCTTTATTCTCTCGCTTTTAATTCGGTTTAAATTTGACATGTGTGTTTTGTTATCGTGGTTTTATCTGTAACTATGCATTCAATCATAGTTTTATATGATGTTTTATGTTTTTATGTCCTGTTTTTTGTAATTTTAAACCTCATCTGTACAGCACTTTGGTCAACTCTGGTTGTTTTTAAATGTGCTTTATAAATAAACTTGACTTGACCTGACTTGACTTTTTGTTTGTGACACATAGATGTGCTACCAACCTAGAATGTAATCCAAAAAAAAATATGGACACTCCAGTAAAATATAAATTTCAAACAGATTTGCATCTTATACATTCAAATTTGAATTTATGAAAATATGAGCTTATTTTTAATTTTAGGTAAGGTCTCTCAGCAGTAAAAATGAGTATGGGTTTATATATCTAGCGAAAAACCACATCTACAAATTACTATTTCCACTGGGCAACATTGTTCTGGAGCTATTTGACAAACACTTTAGATATCACCTCACCAGAATGTTGGATCTTACAAAGATTCTGAGAATTTGGTGAAATTTCTGTGTACAGGAAAGAAGGCGGAAAAGCAGTATTGATCGCCTGTGATCTTCCCATAAGTGGCACAGCATTAAAAACAGACATTGGGTCTATAATGGAAATGATTGCTTGGGCTCAGGAACACTTCCCGGAAATCACTGTCAATGAAAACTTCTAAGAATACTAAGAGCACACAGTTCATTGCATCCTCCACGAATTCAGGTTAAAGCTGCATCATGCAGGAAAGAAGTCATGTAAATGTGATACAGAAAAAAATGCCATCCTTTTGCCTGTTTTAAATTTAAAATGGAGAGAGGCGAAGTAAATCCTTGTGAGGTCAGATGAAACAAAATCTTAAATCCTTTTGAGAAATCATGGGCTCCATGTCCTCTGTAGTGAAGAGTCGAGGCACCATCCAGCCTGTCATCAACAGCAGCTCAAAAACCTGCATCTCTCATAATGCTGGGGTGCATTAGTGTCTATGGTTTGAATACATTGTATATGTGAAGAGGAAACATCCACGCTGACAGTGATATGCAGGTTTTAAAGCAGCATATTCTCCCATCTGGAGCACATCATTATGAGGGAAGGCCTTGCATGTTTTTACAAGTGATGCTAAACCACATACTACATCCATAACAAAAGCATGGCTTTGTAGTATTAGTGCCCAGGTGCTGAACTGGCCTGGATGCAATCCAGACCTTTCACACAAAAAAGACCCAGACGTGGATCTTTCATGTTCTTGCTGAAATGTTAACTTAACTTGTGATTTTCTGCCTGATGTGTACAACTGAAGGGAGTGCACTGTGGAAAAGTGTGTGGAGGCTGTTCTCCAGCATACAGAGTATGTACATTCACCCTCTAGTGCTCTGTAGTAATCTATTCTTTTTGTTGCATCAGTCATATGCTAATAAAAAATAAATAACTTTGGACATGGAGACGTCTTTTTACTCATGTGATGACCATGGTCTTCACTTTGTAAAAGAGATTTTGTTGACCATTTACTGATGTATGCACCCACTCTCGTTTTTCAGACCTGCTCTGCTAATCTTTTGTTGTTGTTGCTGTTTTCCAGACCCTGTGCAAACAGTGAAGCTGGAATAATTTATACTCCAACTGGGATCCATTTCAATGTAACAGTTCCTCAGGCTGTTCTGCATCCACCATCCTACCTTTGTGCTGCAAAAAATTTCCTGAGCGGGCAGCTGGAGAGCGAGATAGCGGCCAGCTCTGCCTCACATCCCTTTTTTCCCCCTGTGCTTTGGTCGTGATGCTCCAGTTTCTGATCAATTCATACTGTTGTTCTCCAATATCTCTCTTTCCATTATCTAAAAAAGTCCTCCATTTATCCCTGTAGAGCATTCAGGAGAGATAACGGGGTTGTGTGGCTGGTAATCTGGAACAAATTAACACTTATTAATCAATTACTTGTCAGACTTCGGTCTAATTATACTCTCAAGGGGAGAAAGAGAGAAAAAAATCTTTTTGTTGGTCCTCCTTTTCTTGTTATAATATAATGGAAGTGTGCAGTCACGCTTGATTCAGTTCAGTGTACTCCAATTGTGGCCAATCCAATCATCAACAGGCAATAGATCAGGAGAGCCAATGTGAATGGAAGTTCCTTGTTAATGACTCATAAATTAAAGGCACATTCCCTCAAAATTCATCAAAGCTCTAAACAGGACTGGTATGCAATGCATCACCCATGTGGCAAAAGCAATAAATCTACGGTGACAGTCTCTCACAACGAGGTTAGGGGGAGTTAGTTTATTAATTGCATGCTCGGCTGCACTTTACCTAGCATAAAACAACAATATAATACCACGGATGGGGGCAGTTCTTCTTCATCTCAAAACAGATTTTTGTTTTCAGTTGACAGATTCAGTTTTTGTCTTCATACATAATTGTCTATTTGGGATCAGTTGATCAGTTGCACAAAAATTTCTTGCTCTTAAATACTGAATTTATTTCTCAGTTTCTTTTTTTTCTGTAATAAAGCAATATTCTCAAACAAGACAGATCCATTGAACATGGCTCATGCATAAAACATCCAAAGACTCAAAGCTCTGTTGATTGACAGTCTTATATCTGTATTGATTCTCTGTCTCTGGGCATTAATTACAACATAATGTTTTTGCAGGAAGGAGCAAACATGCAAAGATCAATTAACATCCTCTCTCAAGCAGTGGCATTTATTGCACCACCTCATGAGAGTTTTGTGTCAGTGAATTCATTCCATTCTATAAACTTTTTCTGTCTAGTATGAAATGTTTAACGTCTCTATAAAGAACATATACAAGAAACATATACAAGAAGGTGGTGAAAAATGTCTTGCATGTGTTGTTATATATTTGAGATCCCTAAATGAGGCTGTTCCCATGCAGAGTCACACTTTTGTCTAATGATAAATGGTTCAGCCCTGCCAAACTGCAGTATGGTCAAGAAAAAAACGACTTTTTTTTTTTTTTAGTCACTCTGATAACCTACAAAATGGAGTCACCTGTGATAGGTTATGTCAAAGGTTCTGCTCTGTGCTGACCCAACATGGTCTCCTAAATGTAAAGAAGTAAGTAAAATACCATCCATAAATCATTTTATTAACTTCTGCTTAAGGAAGTTTGTGTCATGGGAAGAGTTAAGCAGATAGGTCCAGACCTCCCTCTTTCCGGTCACTTCCTCTAGCTCTTCTGTGGGAAAGCCAACGTGTTCTAAAACCACCCAGAAGATGTAATCTCTGTGTCCCAGTCTGCCTGGGATCTCCACCCAGTTACACTAGCATCCAAGAGACATCGTGACTGGATCTCTGAAACACCACAAATGGCTCTTCTTGGTCCCTGGTACCTCTCAGATAATTGAAGCTCTCACGCTATATTTAGAGGAGATTCCAGCAGCCCTGCTGAGGAAGCTAAGTTTAGCCACTTACATTTGCAGTCTCATTTTTTCAGCCACTACAGGCAGTTCCTGAGCAAAAGTTATCCCACACCAGATGCCTCATCAACCCACCTGTCCTGTTCCATTCTTCCCTCCCTTGTGAACAACACAATGTGATATTTAAGATCTTGAGCCAGCACTTCACTCCCAACCCAGAGAGGGCATCCCACTCTTTTCCAATGGAGAAAAATGGTCTCAAATTTGGAGGTGCTAGTTCTCATCTTACTGCTTCACACTTAGCTATGACCTGCTCCAGTGATTTGAATGCATTAACCTCCTTGCTTTTTTAAAAACAGGTGTCCTGACAAGTGTGGTCTTGCTCTGTAATCCCAAATCAGGAAAAAACAGGATTCTTACATTAACTTTTTTTTTCCCAGACAGTGCAAGACATTTAAGGTTTTTTTTTTTCCTTCATTAACCTAATTTCCTTTGTTAATCTATTTCTGCATTTCAGGCCTGATGCATATTCCAAAAAGAATTGGTACATGGTCATTTCAGTGCTAGTAAAAAGGTGAGAAGAAAAAAAGGACAAACATTTTATTTCAAACAGGTTATATTAACAGGCCATTATAATGATTCTATACAAAACAAGTATCCATGGAAGGTCTTTCTCCAAGTGGAGAACAGGTGGTCTCCACTTGGTCTGTAAATGTGTGAGAAAAATCATTGAAATATATATATATATATATATATATATATATATATATATATACATAAAACATAAAAATGTATAAAAATCATTGAAATGGATAAAAAGAAGGTTTATCCTTCATCTTCAACTTGCATTGGAGAGCGATTTGCCTTTGATCATCCATGCTCGAGACTCTCTTTCTTCCGTTTTAGATCTCCTTGATCATCATTATCTTTCAGATCCCCGATCTCGATCGGGTGTGATTCATTGTTTTGGTGAAGGTGTGAAAGAAGGATCAATGATCCTTGAAAGAGGATGGCTTGTTGGTATCGGAGGCTGTTTTACCTTCAAAAGGTCACATGCACTCAGAGAATTTATCAAAGAAATTGATCCTTCTCGTTATGTACTCGAGACAGATGCCCCCTACTTGAGTCCAGAACCAAATAGAAGAAGAGTCAATGAAAGTTCTCATTTAATAGAAATTGCACGCGCGATCGCGGCTGTAAGAGAAGAAGACGTGAAAAAAGTTGCAGAACAAACGTCAACAAACGCAGCAAATCTCTTTAATATCAAGCTCCCTTTTCCAAAAAAATAAGGGAGCCAAAGAGAATCTACTTGTACTTGTGCTTGTGACGGTCGCGTCTTCTTCTCT
>JAOWBL010003538.1:0-12184 GCA_028564865.1 Zenarchopterus dispar | reverse complement strand
TGAAGTCGTCTTCTTCAGTGTCGGAGTGGAAGAGCCTGAGAACATCTCCGTCATACACCTTTTCAGTCTCTCTATTGATGTGGCTCTCAATGTCACTTTTATCTCGAGTCAGTGCACCAAAAACTAGCTTGTTCTTCTTTACATGGACCTGTAGCGTCTCTCTCGTTTTTGCGCCTCCTGCGCCCCCTGATGGCCGTTAGCGAAGAAAACTATCGATAAGCCACATCGTTGTAAAAGCCGCAGGGTTCCAAGCGTGGGGGAAAAGTAGCGGCTTATAGTCCAGAAAATACGGTAATGTGGTAATGTCATTGTCTGCTTCTCCAAGGCCTGATGCATCTCGGGAGCCACAGGACACCATCCCCTAATAACTGACAAAAATCACATCTCTGCATCCATATCTGAACTTGACTTGATGCCACAAATTGCTCACTATTAATCTAAATTAAACGCTACAGTTGCTCTTGCTTCAGTAAATGTGCATAATCCTGCTGCCTTTCCAATTTATTCAGGCTAAACAATAAAAACACATTTTGAGACTTGAGTAGACTTGAGATGGCAAAGTATCCCAGAATGCATTTCAAACCAACAAGCGAAAGTAATAGAAGATGAGAAAGAAGTAAATATAACGTTATAACTTTGAATGTAGTTATAACTTCATACAGTATATGTAGTAAAATTATAAAAAAAGAGCCTATTTTTAAATTTCCTCCAACATTTTCAAAGTTCTTTTACACTTCCGTTTAACTTTGTAACATGGAAGACATAGAAAGGTTTAAAATCCATTTAAAACAAAATTTTTATGACAACTTAAGCAATAGTAATGTAAGGTCCATTCTCTTTTAAGGTTAAGGGCGTTTTTTTTTATAACCAATTGAAATAAAAGTACTACTTGCTTATTAATGAGCTGTGATGTCATCAAGTACACAAGTGAACTCCTGTTTCAGTTGCAGAAAGACTAAAGTACTTTCTCTAAAGTACTTTCTCCCGAGTCCTACTTAAAGTATGTCCTCAGGATAAACTGAATTAAGAAACAGCCAGAATGTGGGTGGGGTTGAAGAGACACAGGTGTGAACAATCAAGAAAGTGAAGTCCAACAAGGACTTGAGAAGCCATGACAGAGATTTTCAAAATAAAACTGGAAGTAGTTTAGAAAAAAAACAAAACAAAAACATCAAGAAACAGAAGCAAAAACAAATCCCAAAATACAAAAAAATCTCTAAGCCATGATACCAGTATGTGTTTGTTTTTCGTGATGTAGTTGGTCATGTGTTTGTTTTTCGTGATGTAGTTGGTTATGTGTTTGTTTTTCGTGATGTAATTGGTTATGTGTTTGTTTTTCGTGCTGTAGTTGGTCATGTGTTTGTTTTTCGTGATGTAGTTGGTCATGTGTTTGTTTTGTCCAGGTGGAAATGGCTGTGAACTGGAGAGCTACTGGATCTCTTTTAGTGAATGTGTATGACAACCTTTCATGACTTTGAATAATTATTTTAAAACTGCTACTTACAGTTTGTGCTGCAGACCAACTCAGCACTTCCTGGCGTAAACGTCTTTGTAAATCTTGCTGTGATAACAAATAAAAAAGAAAAAAAGTGACAGAACAATCTTTGATGGTGCAGAAAGTGTAAAAAGAATATGTAACGGCTATGAAACAGATCCATAATCTGCTTTTGATGAGGAGCAGCTATGTTTTTCTGCCGTGATTGTAGCGAGTGTTATCCTGCAGTCTGAAAAACAATTTTACTATTCTGAGTCATCTAAAAGGGTTTTATAAAACTTGTGACTGATGTGTAGTTTTTCCAAAGATCAAATAACATATATTAGAGTCTAAAAATGATGCTGAAGACAACACGGGTATAATTCTGTGACATTTGTGAGGAAAGCTGAGCTGCACATGAAAAAGATACCCTAAAAACATAGAAAATAAGACACTGCCGAGTGTTTTCATTACTTTACTTTCTTTGTCATATAAAAAGCAACTTTCTCACATGGAAAAGGGGAAATAAAAATATAAATGTGTGGAGTTTGACAACAGTTTTTTTAGACAAAATTATTTAGACACCATCTTTGCTGATACAAAACAAAAAAGCATCTAAACTCATCACAAGTGAAAGGACACATTTGTAAAAGTTTTTTTTTGTCTTTTTCCACTTCACATGATAAATACAATATTTATAATGTATTTGTGGCCTTTTAGTGGTTTTGCAGTCATGTTACTAATGTTTCCAATCTACCGTGCGGTGTTAAACGTATTTTTAGATGATGTTGAATGCAGATGATGTAAAAATAAATATTGTAGGGTAAATTATAGTTTAATACTGTACACTACAGAATATGTTAAAATCAGCTCAATAAAATTAGAATGAGACCTGGAAAAAGTCCTAATTTGACATCTTTTATTTTGACATCTAATTCACTGAGATTCAGTTTACTTTCCCTGCTCACGTCTTTGTAACATATTGCATTCATTCATTTCATGTTGCACCATCCATCATGCACTGAAAACACGATGAGGAGCCAGATGAAGGCCTGAGACGAGAAGAAAACAACAAGACGCTGGTAAATATCTGTACATCTGTTGGCCATAACTGTGTATTAATATGTTAAAGCCAATAAACAGATACAGCTTCAGTGAATATGTGTAATATTCAGTTGGGTTCATTTGTGTTTTTACAAATGACAAAATTCATTTTCAGGAAAAAAAGTTAGTAAAATGAATGATATTAAAGGTGAGATGCCCACTAGTGAGTGTTTGTCAAGTGTTGTTTTAAGAGTGTGTTGATGAGCACCTGTATGGTTCTGGGGTAGGATGAGAAGTTAAACTGGTCCAGGCCGTCAGGAACCTGAAGTTGACCATCAAACATGTGGAGAAGGAGCAAAATGCTTTTGAAACATTTTGAAGAGTTTTGAAGGCCCAGCCGTGAAGCAGACCCACTCTGGAGAGGCTGCACTTCTTGGCTGATCTGGGTGCTCCTTTAGGTCTTGTTAGGAGCTGAAACAGGTGGTTGGGGAGAAGGTGTCTGGGCCCCCAGCCTGACCGTGGATAAGCAGAAGCCATTCGATGAATGGATGGGTGTTTTTTTTTGTTTTTTTTTTCTTTTTTGAGACTGAACTTGCATGGCTGTGGCTGAATTAAGACTCTCTGCCCTATTTTACTTTTGAAACCACAGCAGACACTCGGGACCACAACTGACAGCTTGCATAGCAACTCTGATTTCGGTAATGCGGTAAACCCCCACACATTTAGTCCTCAGTGCAGGTCAACAAAAGCTAAGCATCATTATTATGCAAATACTAATTCAGCCTGCCTGTCGGAGGCACGGGCAGCAGTGGCAGCTCTCCCAGCTCTCTCAGGCTAATGTAATATAGCAGAGACGTCTGAAGGCATCACGGTTTTATCTGAGCCCCCTAAAAGCTTCGAATGGACTCAATTATGCTTTTATCAGAATGAATGAATCTGAATGTATTTCCCTCTATCTCTCTTCGCCCGCAGCATCCTTCTCCTCTCCAAGCAACAGACATTAAAGTCTTAAAATGGAGCTCTCAGAGAGATTACAGTAGCTCCATGCAGGCCAGCTGCACTAACACGGCCCAGCATGGGAAAGTATCCGCAGCCAAATAATAAAATAAGAAAAAAAAAACTGTGTTTCATCCACTCCAGCTACACTCTTTGAATGTTACGAGGATGTATAGCTCCATTTCCGAACATCATACCCCATCTGAGCACCGAACACTTTATCAGACACCACACCATAAGTGGCCTCCTTTTGATGTTTGAATAGCTTCACCCTTTCCCACAAGATAATGGAAGCATGCATTTGAGATTGTGAACCAGGTTAACCTGATTGCATCCCATTATTTCTGCAGATTAGTCAGCTACAGATTCACACGGCGAAACTCATATTCTACCACAAGTGAAAAGGGTTTTATTGAATTCAGATCTGCAGATCGTGGAGGTCACAGAAGAACACCGACGTCACTGGTTTCGCATGTCAATAAATCCTTGTTTAAAATACACAAAATGGTTTGTTTTCTATTACCAAAGGTATAAATTTGATGTTATAGAATTTCTTGCAGTACAATGATAATGTTTTTAAAAACCGCAGAGGCTGCTGCTGCTGGACAGAGGATGCCGTCTGAGGTCTGGCCCTCTGCCATGAATTAGAAACAAAGCACAGGAAGGATTAGAGCGCCGGGATGGCTGCAGGTGAAATCATGTTATGTTTGCACATGAGCAGCCTCTCCATCAGTCTCCTTCCCCATGTGGTGCCAGTCACACTCAGCTGAATGCATATCATATTAGCTCTCACAAAAAGATGAGAAAAATCCATTAAAATAGGTTGTGTCATGGGAGATGGCAGAGGCTGCATAGAGAAGGAGAAAATGAGTAATCCTTGTCTCTCTCGGTGTCCCTCTCACTCTTTCCTGTGTGGTTTTTTTTTGTTTTTTTGTTTGTTTTTAAGTAGCCTGCATGTTTTGTGTAGGATATGAGGAGAGCGTCAGCAGCAGTGTGTATTGACAGGTAAGACAGGTGTCTGAGGATTTCTTTTGAGGACTCTTTTTACTCATGAAATGGGCTGGAAATGAGCTAAAGAAGAAGAAGATCTGAGAAGCCACCTGGAGCAAGCTCACATTATTTTAGTAACAGTTAGACGTTATAGCTCAGCTGGGTTTGTTTATGGTAACGTATGATGAAACTTCATACATGAAGCTAAATAATGTTTCTTTACATTCATTCTTATCTAATCAGTGTTGCTACTAAAATTACACCCAAAACAAATTCGCTCAGAACTGAAACGAAGACTAATAGAAACAAAAACTAGTAGAGGAAAGGAGATATCGAACTATGAAGACAGCAAATAGTTGTTTTTTTTCCTTTTCTTTATTTTTGGCTTGTTTGTTTTTTTACCTGCACTGTAAATAAGTTTATTTCTGCAGGAAAAGAGACGTTTTAATGTTGATGTAGATGGAGCCATCCCCTAGTGGTCACTCAAGGAACTGCAACATTTATTTTATAGATTTTTTTTTTTTTTTAATCTATTTATTTTTGCATTGGCTTCAAAACAGAAGATAAACCATGATTAAAATGGTCTGTGATTCCTTTGGTTTTCAAACGTCGAATGGGAGGCAGAATCCTGAGCCATCCAGGTTTGGGCTCAGGAAGCAGACGTCCTTTTTAGCTTTTGAATTAGACTTAAAACTTGGTATTTTGTTCAAGCTTGTAGTTGGGTTATAAGCAGTTCCTCAAGTGGCCACCGCCTCCATAAACAGCAATGTTAAAATGTCTCTTTTGCTGCAGAAATAAACTTCAGGGATGACTGAAAGTAGCGTGAAACATCATGTGACCACAGGCTGGGAAACCTCCCATGATGCACTGGTTCAGGCTTGTATGCATATGCAGAGTATGCATATTACTAATGTTATTATATAATATTAATGTTATAGCCAGATATTCAGAAGCCTTTAGTTCATGTTGCGTTTTAATTTGAATTTGTGAGTCTTTACAACTTGTGGATATCCAGGACATATTTACCTGTGCAGGCTGCATTGTGGTGCAGAAAGTTTCCCTGAACTGAGGTTATAATTTCATGCAGCCAATCTTGAACACAAGTCACGTAACTCTGGCGTTATTTTCTTTTCAAACATGACTTTCAGACATAATGAAGCTTTGCCACCACACCTGACCTCCATCTCCTGTTGTTCTAATAATAATCCCGCCCCCGTGGGTGACCTGCCTGAATGAATTACCCGCCTCCTTCTGGCTCTTACTGCAGTTCGCTGTGGTTCAACCTTCCTCTGAACCACCACGGGCAGAACCCCATCTCCAGTCCAGAACTTGGAAATCCAAATCCTCACTGTTTGCTTGCACCAGACCTTTCCTTTAGTCGGTACTTGTAATTTCATGAATACTACGCATCTTAAATGAATGCGTAGTACGTGTTACTGATGGCCTGGAGAGTCTTACCTGATGTGAATGTTTAAACGACCCCGGATGGGGTGCAGAGTTTAAGCAGTTGTTTATTTCAGCAGCCGTGTTCCTGCTCAGGGAAACTAAGAAGCAGTTTCACTTTACAAATCCAGACAGTCTGCACAACTTCAAACATTTGAATTTTAACAACTCAGATACCAGAATAATAAGGAGCCACTTAACATTTCTGTAAACCAGAGTCACTTTCAATCTGTAAGTTCTCACTACCAGAATATAATTATTATTTTTTTGTTTAGTTGATCGTTTTTTGTAGTTAAACACAGGATAGATGGGGAAAATAGTGTTTGAATCTCTGAATCGCTTCTCGTTGTGTTGCTGGTAGGAAACTGACGTTCCCGTGATGCCGGCCGGCAGCAGCCTGTAGTCGCTCGCCGTGGGCTGTCAGGTCGAGGATCCGGAGATCCCTGAGCCGAGTGTCCCACAAACCCTGAACTCAGAGCCGCTGTCAGGTCCGAGTGTCTTCAAAACCCAGGTCAGAAACTCGGATCTGTCTTCTTATGTCACTTATTAAAAAAAAACAACAAAAAAAATAAACCTTAATCCAGTTCATCCCATTAGCTCAATTATTTATTATTCTTTACTATTTCCAAGACTGTTAAAGGATGTTTCTGTTAAAATTAAAAAATGACCTTTAACCTTTTAACTTAGTTAAACATATTTATAAACTAATAATTAAAAATATTTACATAATTAATTAGTCTACCAGCATATGTTACAGATTTTAAAGAGAAAAAACTGTGTTTTGCTTTAGGACTCACTTTTTTAATATTAAAATGAATTTACCAATGTAAATGAAATTATTCCAGGATTCAGAGTCAAAATGATAGATTTTTAGTAAAGATATAAATGTTTCTATCTTCTTCTAGAAAGTGTCCAGCTTTTAACCACTGGATGCCACCACACCAGGGACCTTGTCTTCACATCCAGCTCTCCACAGCGATCACGTGACTGTGGGTCATAAACTTTTCATTCCCTCCTTGGGGAGAATCCCTTAATGGGTTGAGAAACGGAGGATGAGGAGGGATAAAAACGAGGGTCACAGGAAACCTCAGAGTGATCCGTCCACGACTGTCACTAAACACCTCAACTTTGATTGGATTTTTTCTTATCTGGCTCACAATTAGAGTCATTATCAAGTTAAAACTTGATTAAAAAAAAAAAACAGACATATGAAGACAAGGTGTTTATTTTTAAAGATGTTTTTACTCAGGAGATGGGCAGATGATGAGGAGATACCCACTGAATGTACACAATGAGTGGCCTCGTCTCACCTTTAACATGAGTTCTTGTTGATATGTTAAAAAAAAAAAACCTTCTGAATTTTAAGAGTCAGAAAGAACATTTTTTTACACTAGCTGGGTGACAGTAGCTCTGTAATTTCTTTTTTAAATTTTTTTTTTTTAACTCATTTAACCTGATTGTTGTTTGTGGACCAAGGACACAGGTGTGACAAGACCAGGAGAGCCAATCAGAGGGCCAATCAGATTTCAGCTAAGCCCTGCCCCCCTTCAACCTCCCATCCTCTGAGCTGGTGATTTACACACAACATAAAGTAGCTCTTTGTTTTTATTTTAAATCTGTTGTACTGCCGAATGGCCCTTCACTTTAAGACAAGATGTCCTTTAACAAAACGTTCTTCTTCCATTAAACACAAGGTTTAAGGTAATTCAGCACAGTTTTGTTCGGAAGACTGTGTTCCTCTAAAATTCGATACCTGTCACCAGGTAATTTGCTTCTGACCCTCAACGTTTTTCCTGTTTGAAGAGTAAATCCTGAGCAGTGTTGGGTTCATCGGTGAATTTAAAGCATGACTGCAGGTTGGAAACAAGACAGCATGCTGAACTGAGCTCATTTAAACAAATTAAAGCCAGCTGTAAAAAAATAAAATAAAATAAAATAAAATCTGTCTCTGTCACTATTTATCAAGCAACAGAAGGCATTGTGCATAATTTAAATTATAAAAGTTTAAATTATTCAAGATTACTACTGCACTGCACGCCCCGGTGAACAACAGAAAACAAAACCTATTAAAATATTAACTTCACAGACCACAAAATGTGTTTTAAAACATGCATTGGCCTTACTAAAGCAAGACAACTTATGATAAATTACTCACTTTTATATAACATTGTTTTGATCCACAATAAATCCTGCTGTCTTTAATTTTTCTAATGTATGACTTTGTTTATTACATCTCTGTGTCTACTGAACTCTCTGGCGACTTTCACCATATTTGAATTAAATTCACTTGATGCATTTTCATTATATTAACACTTTAATTTAGAGTTTTGCTTCACTTGATTTAATTTGACTGAGAAATTAGTACATTTTGAATAAAGCTCTGTGAGGGCAATACATTGCAAAAAGCGACAATAATAAACCGAGTAAGCTTTTATTTTTGCAGCGAACCCTCCGTCCTTGTCAAAACAGTCTGGTTTTTAAAGTGTCTTTTTTTTTTTCTTTCACCGGCTGCATTCAAGCGTCAGATAATTCATCTGTGCAACCTAACACACTTTTAAAGTCAACAAACACCCACCCGGTGAAGAGTTGTTGCTATTGTTGTCGAGATCATTATCTCTTTCCTCTCAGTCAAACCAAGTAAAAAAAAAAAAAAAAAAAAAAAAAAAACCTTCGGCAGGCAGCTGCTAACAGAAATATTCACTTCAATGATTTATTCACAAGAGGAGTCAGCTGTTGGGCATCAAAGGCTCAAACCAAGTATGACTGACACTGGAGCTCACCCACATAAACACAAACACTGGCTGCTGCAGGATTTAAAACTGACTTTCAAAATAAAATACAAACTTCTTCAAATGTAAGAGTCCAAATAAAGCAACTAGTGAATCAGACAGAGTTTTTATTGTATTCCCTTTTTTCCTGACTTATCTACAGTGTTATTATGAGGAATTATTGTCTTAGATGTGATTAAAAATACAAAGTATTATAATAATAATTTAAATGTGTGTTGACGTGTTCGTCTGCACCGAGAAGGTGTCTTTCTGGACCGTTTTTTCTTGCGTTTGCTCTCTGTGACATCACAGAGGGCGGGGTCATATTCTCCAGTTAAACAAGAGGTTCAGTGTTTATTTTCAAAGTAAAAGTTAACATCTGGTTGTGGTTTATAACAGTGCAGTAAAGAATGGAGTACAGTGGGTTTTCCACTGACGTGGATCTGCTTGTAGTTCCTACTAGAAATTTTGATTTTTGTTGTGAAAAATATCACTAAAGAAAAGTGTTTCTGGCTGTGCGGGAAAGTTGCATCTCTGAGTCAGTGGACGCAGTACGCTAAAGATCAAAGTTAGTGCTCGATGGTTGTGAGTCTGAGTTTCAAATGGTCAGTTTTGTGTTGTCTTGTGGTTTTAGCATAAAAATTGTTTGGGAAGTGAGCACAGCTGCAAAGTCTCAATGAGAAAAAACAAAACAAAACATATACTTCAAGTCATCAGTTTCAGTGATTATCAAACCAACCTGGGTGCAGACATTTTCTGACTAAGTTTGCATTTTACTCCACAAAACATACATGATGAGTGTGAGCAACTGAAAAAGATGCAATACTTTGTGTTAATACAATAGCAAGTACTGAGTATTTATGAACAAAGTACTAATCTGGTCGTCCACTTTCATATTCTGAAGCTGATTCTGGCAGATATTTGACAGGGACAGGAATTAGGCTCCGCCCACCGGCAAGCCTCCAAGAATTCAACCAATCAGAAAACACGTGTCAAATAAATCAAATAACCTGGAGGTTTTGGAAGAGTCACATGTTGTCTGTTTTTGCCTTTTCTGAGATGATTTCAGATTTTTGAAGTAATGCTAGGTGCTGGGCTACTGTAGCGGTACTAGAGTTTAAATTTATATACCCAAGAAAAAGCCCGATATTCATTTAATCATTCTTCTTCCCATGTTTCACTAAGTTTCAGTTAGAAAAAAGAAAAGTTCAGCTTTTCCATTGATGCATCATTTAAATGAATACAGATACATTAAATCTTTTGTTGCGTCTTTGTTCTTTTGTAGTGTTATTTTATTTCCTTATTTAAGAAGCTAAAAGCACCAAACATGCACCGAGGTATCTGAAAGTATTCATTGTAATAAGTCACATTAAAAAAACAGCCATTTTATTAAACGGTAAAGACAAAAGTAATGCGTTTGTACACATTCCTACACCGGCGTTACAGTGTTTTATAAAGACATTTTCTTTGTGGTCTAATTATGTTTAATTCCTTGTCAGCTCTGTGATGGATTGGAGCTGGAAAAAAAACTGTAGCCGTCTTTTTTATCTTTTTTTTTCCCTGCAGGACGTGGTGACAGAACATTTTACTGGCAGTACATCCTCTGATTTGCATTCTAATTAGTACTCTAACAAAAAAAGAAATAGTCTCAAAACTGTTGTTTCCGCCTGCACACTTAGCCCACTTTTATGGCAAAAACACATTTTGGAAGAAGAATTTCCATATTTTAAAAGTTGTGGGTTTAAGTTCTTCTTTCTTCGTGTTGTAACATGCATCTTTTCCAAAAAAAAAACAAAAAAACAAAATCTTGGCATTTCTCATACAAACAAGGGCCAGAAAAACAAGTCAATGGGAATTCTCTTTTCTTTTTTTAAAAGTGTATAAATTATAGTTCATTTTTATATAATTTGATAAAAGAGTTTTCAGAAAGTGATGTACAAAATGTAATCCATCAGGCAGTGTCTGAGTTGGTTATTTTAGCATTTGTATAATTGATATATTTTTTAAAAAAGGGGGAAAATACCTGCAAGACTGAATTCTGGGACATTTAGAAAAACATTAGTTGTATTTAAATTTGCCAATCTTCACACTGTTTAATACTGCATTGCATATCAACGCAGATATATGCATATCATTTCTTTTATTATTTCCTCTCTTTGAAACAATAAGCAGAAGGAGTAAAAATGTATAAATATAATGTTTGTCAGACTCAGAATAAGCTGAGGACTCAAATGCAGAGTAATCCTGTTAAATAGTTTATTTGTAACAAAAAACAACCCCAAAGAACGAATAAAGCTTGGAGATCTATAATTAACCAAAAAAAACAAAAAACAAAAACACACATGAAAACATACACGATAGTACTTCTCACAAAAGGACAGGAAACAACTATGGTATCAAGACGGCTTCTGTGAACTACTAACAAAGACACTTCGGCACAAGACAAAGGGAGACGCAGACTATAAATACACCAGGAGGGGAATGGAAAACAGGTGGACACAATCAAGAATCAGGGAAGACAGACACCTGACACGAGGAAGGGCAAGTGACCTGAGACGAGAGGAGAGTCAGGACTTCAAAATAAAACAGGAAACGCACGTGAACCAAAACCCTAGACAAGACAACTTCTTAGAGGTGTGTGTCATTAATATGCTTCCTTTTGAACCTGTGATTTATGTCCATCATACCTGGGAAGCCCATGTCGTTACAGTGTTTTACCACCACGTCTACTTCCTCATTGGTTTCTGTAAAAATGTCTGTGGCTCAACATTTATAAGCTTATCCATAAAATCCTTCTTTTGCTCCGTTTCTTTATCTGAGCTGCTCATCCCAAAGGGTTAAGAAACTACGTCACTGTTTTTATTGATATTTGTGCTCCTACAAATATTGAGGTGTAATTATGGACCAGAAACTGAAATGGGCTGAGCATGTGGAGTCTCTCTGCAATTAGCTGGACCAGAGATTTCATTTCCTCAGGAGGTGGAGACTGGTAAAGACGCTGTTATTTGTTCACGCTGTGGTGGGAAGTGTCATTAGGTACGGCGTGACAGCCTGGCGTCTTAACCGTCCAGTCCAAACTCAAAATTGGGATGAAAATTATAAGATACAAAAATAAGACATATCTCCAATCCATCTATGATAATAAATAAATAAATAAAAACAGAATCCTCATCAGCCCAACACACATCCTTCACCCAGAACATGAACTCCTACCATCAGGTAAACACTCAAGACATCAGACACATGCGTAACCCATCTATAACACTTTTAAATAACAAAAAACTATAGCCTATCTTAATTCTAATGAAATGAGCACATTTTAACAGATCATCAGTATCCCTTATTATCCCATATCACTGACCCCCCTCCCCCGCTCATGTTTACATGTACATATACTTTCACTGCTTATAGTATGTTCACAGCACTTTTACAAGCTTTTACAACCATATATTGCCCTCTGTAGACTATA
>JAOWBL010003537.1:0-12186 GCA_028564865.1 Zenarchopterus dispar | reverse complement strand
GTTTATTTTCAAAAATCAGCTCTAGACATTGTCGGTTAAAGTATAGCTGTGGGTAGCCTCACATTTTTAAAATTTCATATGAGATGGAACCCAAATTCAGTTAACAGGCTTGGAGTCTTGGTACTCTCTGCTCTGACTTTACTGACTTTAACAACTGGCTGATGCATCATTTACAATGAAAATGTCTTTTGTCAACCTTCTGATCTAACAGTCAAGTGTACCTCTGGCCTTGGGAACACTTTATTTAAAAATTCAAATGTGTCACACTCCTTCTGCAACATCCTGAGGTTTCACCGTCGACTTCCAACAATTTTAGACTCGATAGATTCGCTATGAAATTCATTGGTTTCAAACTGCAAATGACATTCACATTTGCCACTTACAAGGCAAATCCCTCTTTTTGAGGTGAATGCAGCCACGCTCTCTCAAAGTTTTAAGGACTTCAGCTTCCTGGCATTATGTTAGAAAGATTTACTTTTATTGAAGTTCAGGCAGTTTGCAGACAGTTCTTTTTCAAATTGTGATTTTATAGCTGCCAGTGAATACTGAGTGCAAAGAAATCAGACGCCACAGTTCATTGTCACTGTCTGCTATAACCCACTATTTATCAAATGGTGCAGAAAGTCGTAACAAACCAAAAGTATGGCACCCTCAGCGCTGCTTAAGCTGAAGCCAATAAAGCAAGACTACCTTACACCCACAATCACCTCTGTAAATATGGTGTTTGGAACAACAAGAGGAAAAATGTATTTTAAAGTGTCTGTTGCAGTCTAGTAGTTGACTGTTGCTGTAGCTATTCACGAAATAAAATATGGTTCTGAATAGACTCAGAGCTGTAGACAGAATTTAATATTCTACAAGCAATTGACACATTAAATGTGTCTTATCAAACGGAGTGTGATAAAAATGACTGCTATACGGTAAAGGCATTGATTTAGGCATGGATAGTCTGCAGATAATATGGATAAAAAGGATTCCTGCCATAATTTAAGCAAACCAGTTAACATTTTTCTTACAGTGATGGCTTATAGGAACTGACTGGCTGAACAAAATCATGATTCTTTGTATGAAATGATTTGACTTTTCACACAAGAACAAGGCTGAATGCTGAAAAGGTAATGTTTACATGAAATACACAACTCCAGACCTTAAAAGAAAACATAACAAAAAGACAAATATGTCTAGAGATCCCTCTGAGACATCCCCCGTCAGTTTCTGTGAAATATGTTGGAAGCTGGTTTTTCGGGCCTCTGTTTCGTGACAGATTTGCTCATTGCTAAGGTATGATGGGAATTGGTGTTTTCATTCTTCTCAAGTCTGTCCAACCATCCTCATGTCTGATGAAGTGCGTCCTCTGTTTAGGAGCCAGAACTACTGTTGGTGTTGTGTTAATACAATTAACAGTTAAAAAAAAAAAAAGAAAGAAAGAAAGAAAGAAAAAGTCTCATTATATTAAAATGGGAATGATCATGCTCTCTTTGAGTCTAAGTTCACAGCTCAGAGATAAAGTTCATCGAGAGTGCCAAGTGATGACGGTGCTATGCAGCTGTCACTCAAAAACACACACCTCTGATTATGCATAAATTGTACCTGATGAGGTGCATGAAACATTCACCTCCTCTGTACAGCTGTCATGGATCCGACATCTAGCTATTGAGACAAAGATTGTTTTTTTTGTTTTTGTTTTGCTGCAAGTTGGACATTTTAACATTGAGGCCAATAGAGATTGGCTCACTTTTGAGTCCAGCGTTTAGATGTCACCCAGCGATCAGACTTTAGCCAGCTGCAGCAGTAGTGGACGTGGACAGATCTGGCCTCTGTGGAGTTCAGTTACCACGGTCTGCAGCTGCCTTTCCTGGGCTGAAATTCACAGCGTTTCATCTGGTTTTTCTCTGCAGCACACATAATGTTATTTTGTTGTTTCCCACACTACGACCACTATAAATCAATCAATCAACGAAACAAACAAAACAAAAAAAAGATTTTCTTTTCTTTTTACCACACAGACCTAGTTACAGCAATAAAATAAAATAATATGAAAATCTGTTGCCAGTATTACCACATTATCTCTAAGCTTGCTGTCAGACTGGGAAAAGTTAACATAACATGGATTAATGTAGGCTAGCCTAAAAAAAAAAAAAAAAGCATGAAACTATCTCCAGGCATGAGTCTTGCTGCATGCAGGGAACACAGCCACCACCTGCCAGCATCCTGAATAAATGCATCAGAGGTTTCAGGTTTAAGTTAAAATAATATACTTTACCATGAAAAATGAATGAGACCCCAAGTTCAGACATTTTATTTTTGAATGAATTTGTTACACTTGGAAACCCAGAAATCCAGTACAGATGCTGCAGAGCAGACTGTCGGAGAAGCAGCTGGACCTTCGGGGCTTTGGCTTAGGTCTACTGCAAAAAGTACATAATTATTCACTGATTGTGAATTATCATCCATAGTCTTACTAGTTTTATGTTGTCAACAGAACAGGATTTGGGTCTCAGAAATCTATTTTTTGAGAAAAACAAAAAGTTGAGTCACGTTTTCCACTGAGTTGGAAGGCTCTGCAAACATCTAAGACCAACTGCTGTGACTAATATTTTCTCTTTCTTGCCTAATAAAGAATTCCTGCTGCTCAACAATTTAGGGTTTCTTCTTGTTGTGTTTACACTTTTGTGTCTCTATTATGTGCTGAACTTTTTCAGAGGCTCACAGATCTGGACTGTGGACAGGCTCCTTTCAGATGCAGAGTCTGACTCCAGAACTACACTACTGAAAAAAAAAAAAAGTACATGTACAATGTGTTCTGGCATTTTCTATTATTATAAAGGCATTCCCTAAAAAAATATCATTCAGTATTAATGCTTCTTGCAGAGACCTGGATGCTACTCATGTATTTCATCTGTATTCGGTCACAATGACCCATGACAAAGGCTGTGAACACTCTATGAATGATTTTTGGACCATTTCCTACAGCCTCCTTGAGGCAGCCTTATAAGAATCCAGTGTTCCTAACTTCCTAAGTTTGTGGCCAGGTTACTAAATATGTCCAAGATTTTCTATGAACGGGCCACGAAAAGCCAGTTTGGAGGGTTGACGGACGAATACCTTAGGAACAACCTAAGAGAAAAAAGCACTATAATCATGTATGTGCGGCGCAAGAACACATTAAGTTGTTCTTTTGGGGCCCTTACAGCGTTCCCATGAACGCCTTTTGAATGGAGATGCATGAGGTGGAAGTACGGATCTCCATGAGCACTTCCAGAAGTATGTCATATGTGTGCCACTCGACCACAGCCGAATAAAAGCAGCAGCTACAACCACTAGATCTTCTTCTTCTTCCTCAAGCTGTAGAAGGTGCAGCTGTGGTCTTCTTGCCATTATTGATATCTAGAAAGTTACAAACATTTCCACAAATATTCCAGCATATGAAATGATCAAGACAAAGATGTTTGGCGATATTGGACAGTCACCACTTATATACCCCGACAAAATGTGCTGAAAGCCGTAGGATCTTCTGACCAACGATTTAAAACAGCTGTGAGTTCCAACCTGGGGTCTTGAATGGCCACCTTCCAACAACAATTTCCATGAGATGGCTATAAGTATACCATCGGTTCAGAGGCACCCTTACAGAGATCACAAACTCTATGGCCAGCATGTAGCAGAAAAAAAAAATTCGCCTCATTTTCTCAAGAATGCCTCAAGTAGCTCTTGTGAATTAAACGGCAGTCATACCAGCTTCCTTCAGGACTGTAGGAGTTCCCCTCCACGAACATCTACAAAGTCCAGATTTCAGACGAAGTTGGAGATTCACACAAACTTATCATTCATAGGAACCTTTGTGCCCGAGACTTTCGCAGTATTCCCTCCCTCATGGGGACGTTGACCCATTCCTTGATATCTCAGTGGTTGTAGATCCAGCGGGGATTCCCTTCCTCCCCCAGGAATGTGGCATCAAGCTATCTATCAGTAGTCAGAGATGACTCAGAAAGCTGCTGCCGATAAGTCTTTGATATGTATTTGTGTTATTCACACACAATAGTGGAGTTTTGATCAGACACTGTACAAGAAGAACTGGACAAACCCCCTGTGATGTCAAGCGAAGGCTTTCAAAGGTGCTTTTGAAGCCTCTTTTTCGTCATACTGCATGTTGCAAACGAATGAAAATGATTGGAGATGATTGTTCATGCTTTTATTTCATCTCATGTAGACTATTGTAATAGCTTTTTTACTTGTTTAAATAAAGCAGTCCAGAATGCTGCTGCAAGACTCTTAACAAACACAAGAAAGAGACAACACATAACCCCTGTTTTAGTCTCTTTGCACTGATTATAAATACATTTTAGAATCCATTTTAAAATTTTAATTGTCATTTTCAGAGCCAATCTTCTGCATATATCTCAGGCCTTTTAGGTTTCCACACCACCTCTCGCTGTCTCAGGTCGTCTGGTGAAAGTCTGCTGGTGGTGTTGCACACTTATTTTGAGACTAGAGATAGCTGTTCGTTTAGTGCTGTGGCCCCTCGGCTGTGGAACCAGTTGCCTGCTTCTCTACATTGCCTCAATTCAATTGAATCTTTTAAAAAGCACCTTAAGATCTACCTATTAAAACAGGCTTTTAACTAGACTTTGGCTGGTAGTATGTTGAGTATGTTTTTTCATGTGTTTTAATGTTTTATGTTGGTTTTATGCTTTCTCTTTTTTGTTTGTCTTGCCTTTTTATGTGTGGTTTATGAAGCACTCTGTGGCCTTTAACCTGTGAAAAGTGCTTTATAAAAAAACTTCACTTACTTACTGCTTTATAGAGTCTTAATATAAGTTTGTTTTGTTTACATATATGATTTAACAATTGAAGTTAGAATGTTTTATCTGTAATACTCTGTGATGACTTTATAGACAAAAAACTGACATGAGTTAAGGAATATAGCACTAGTCATTAAAGATATCAAAAATATCCCTTATATTTTGTTGCTGTTTTGTTAGTCTTTGTGTGTATCACAACATGGATTCCATCTATCCATTATGTGCTAATTCATGTTTGGTTGGGGGTGCCCCAGTCTAAGCATAGAAACTTTCAAATCTTTCAAAGGGAAGTTGATATTTTTGTCTCTCCAGCATGTTCTAGGTTTGCCCCAGGTTTTCGCCCAGTTGGACATGCCAAAATAACCTCCCTTGAGAGGTGTTCAGGAGAGATCCTAACCAAATGCCCAGACCACACCAACTAGACATAATGAGGTGGAGCAGCATCTCCACTCCTGAATGGCAGAACTTCTCACTCTATCTCTAAGAGTCCAGCCACCCCACAGAGAAAACTCTTTCCTCTGCTTGTAAGTCTATTCTCATTCTTTCCCCCACTATTCAAGGTTAAGGTGACCTTGAAGAGAACAGAGTGATCAACCAGTAAAAACAAAGCCTTGCTTTTTGTCTCAGATCTCTTTACCACAACAGACTGTGAGAGTCTGAGACTTGGTCACAGAATCACAGATTTCAGGATGTAACAACTGACTTGGGAATGCAGTGAAAACATGTTTTTCAGAAAGTCTATATTAAGAGATTGTTTCGACTTGCTGTTATTTTGTTGAGTTGCAAACAATTGGCAGTGAATTTACTTTTTTCTGTAGGGCACGAACTAAAAGTTCCTGTGTTTAAGTGGTCTTTCTACTAAGATGTCCTTGAGCATGTGACTTTACTTTTTTAAGCACTCTTTATTTTTTTAACTCAATGAGCAGTTGAAGTATAAAAACAATTTTCTTTGTGCCGCTCAATGACGTTCTTTTCTGCTAGTAGAAAAGATAAAGAGGAAATAATAATTCCATTTCCTTGTTGTCTCTCAAGTCCACCTGAAGCTACGTTTACAGAACCTGTTCTCAGACATGATAGTGTTTCTGCTAATAATTGGACAGAGGTAATTACTGTATATTGTGGTTTTAAAAACAGAAAGTTTGGCTTTAAACAGAAAGCTTCTTTAAGGTACATTAAATTTACCCTGGTTTTCTGTTATATTATTTAGTTAGTAGTTGAGAGAAAAAGCAGACATTAAAGCAGTCTTAGTCTAAGAATGTATATTAACCATGTTGTTCAACAGCAGAAAAAGATCAGTTCAATTCATTTATATCAGTCCAATTTAATGTAAAGTTCCTAAATGTAGTTTTATCTTTATCTCTTTGAACTAAATATAAACTCAATAATTGCATAATTCTTCTCATCAGCTTTATTTTATGTTATTGTAGATCTGTGTTTCTATTTCAGACCTGAAACACAGGAATGAATGAATGAATCAATGATTTTCTATTTCAAATTTTTCTATATACATGTATTTCTCTACATCATCTCGAATAGGGACATATCAGGACTGAAGGCAGTCCAGTACTTTTACCCTGTTCTTCAGTTGAGATTAGGCCTTTGTGTGGAATGTGGTTTTTTGTTGTTTTGTTTAAAAAAAATTCATTATCATTCCTTGAAAAGACGTTATCTTAAAAGCAGCATAAAGTTACTTTAATGTCTTTGCGCTTGTCTGCATTAATGCTGTCATCACAGTCACTGATAGGAATTGTATCAGAGACCTTTGCCAAGGGCACTGACTAAACCCCTTAGAACCTCTGTCTGCAGACAATAGTATCTCTGGAGACTGGAGGGATACCAAAAAAGAACAGGAGCCACAGTCTTCAATTATCATGCTCCTCTTACAACCAAGATGGCACTACATATGGCTGCCACTGTGTTTTGATGTGTCCTGCTTTGTCTTATTTTGTGTTTTAACCCTGGAGAACCCCAATTTTTTTTTTTTTTTTTTTTACATTGGGTATCAGCAAAAAATGGTGGTCAAATTTGACCCTGTGGGTTCTCTAGGGTTAATTCAGTTATCTGCCACAGTTCCAGAGAAGAGCTTATGAACATCACAGCTACTACTCCTGCAGACTTATTTCTGTCTTTCCCAGCTTCTATCGTGGATTAACTGGGTATTTTCATAAAGATGGCTCATAACAAAGTAAGGCCCCACAGAAAAAGAAAATGCTCAAGTGGGCTTGTGGGTCTCCACCGGTGTGGATTATGCACAGTGCCCCTCAGGATATTCCTCTCTAACATGCGCTGACTTTGCAATAAAATGGACGAGCTGACCCTTATGCCAAACAAAAACAGAGACTCTTCTACATCTTGTGTTTTGTGCTTCATGGAAATATGGCTCTGCGGAATTACACTATTTGATTCCTGTATGTAGGTGCATTAGATTCCTGCATAGAGACAGAAACTAAGCTCTGCAGACCTGTTGTAAGGATATCAAAGAAGTGGACCAGTGATGCAGTGGGTGAACTTCAGGACTGTTTAGACTGTATGAAATGGGATGCTTTCAGGTCTTCCACCAATAGCTTGGATAAATACACAAACACTTCTGGAAGGACAGCGTTATCCCATCATGCATCAGGGTGTATTATAAGAATGACAAGCACTGGTTAACAGCTACAGTTGGGGTGCTTAGGTCAGAGAAAGAAGCAGCATGCGGATGTAGGCATAGAGACACAGACAAGGAGGCCAAGTACAGATTTAGCAAGGAGGTGAGAAGAATCCTGTAATGGAAATGTTGTGTGGGGAAGAGATTGTGGCAGGACTCAAACACAGGAGACAAGGATGGCAGGAGTACAAAATCAAAAAAAAAAAATCCTTTAATGAAATAAAAAAGCAACACAAACAGGGATCCAACAAAATTCAAAATACCTTGACAGCCAAAATTAAATCCAGGAAGACAGATAGTATGGACCAGCAGGGAGGAAGGAAAAGACAAGGCAAGATATACAAACAGCACTAATGAGACACAGGTGCAAACAATCAGGAAAGACCGGAGCAAGGGTAGTCTAACTAACTAAACACAGGGGCATAGACTTTCAAAATGAAACAGGACCTAACCAAAAAACAAACCCATGAAAGGAAATGAAGGAAAACAAAAAAACTCCCAAATATCAAATAAATGCTTTTACACTTTCAGGTGGTGGCTTTTTTCATAATCCACTTTATTGCAAAAGTATAATGGAAACTTTTTTTGTGATTTTCTTTGTCTCTGTTATCGCTGGATGTGACATAACAAGTCAATCTAAAGTCATCACAATCTAGTTTCCAGTTGTTTTTGACCTAATTATTACAAAGTAGTTGCTCTATAACACTATTTAATTATGCATTACAGTATCACATATAGGCTTTGTCTTTGAATAACCATCCGCTGCCTTCTTAATCTGACTAGTTTCTCCACAGTGGTAGCAGCAATCACAACAAAGTTTTTGACTTCTTTAATGTTGAAATCTTATTATTTTTTGTTGTTGTTGTTGATGTTGTACTGAAAAAAAGTCTCACTGAACGAGATACACAAAGAATTACAAGAAGTAGACTGTTTATTCAAAAAGACAACTCAATGGAAACACTGACCCCCTGAAGAACTACCTTTATTGCAAATTCAGTTTTGATTTTCTTTTGAGAAGTGCAATGGAAATGCGGCTCCTGTTAATAAAATATGCAGAGTTATGAGAAGTAGGCTACATTTCTTTAGAAAAGACCTTTCAATGGAAACACCAACCCCCTGCAGTGCTTCTTTTATCACAAATTCAGAGTTTTGATTTTCTTTTGCAACAGTGTGAATTCGTTTTACTGCCACTTTGAAAGACAATGGAACAGACCTGATACCTCCACCCTTCTCCTCCATCCACCAGCTATTAATCAGCAGGAGCCCCTCCTCCACTACCACACCTGGATCAGCCACACAGCACCACACCTCAGCCCCCCTTACTCCCTCACCCTTTCTCCATAAAAAAGGGAGATGTAAATGCACAGTTTAGAATGCTGAACCACAGCAAAGCTGCAGGCCCAGACTGCATATTCCCTTCCACGCTGAAGCACTGCTGTCATCCGGTGTTCATGGTCATTTTTAACACCTCACTGGAGACCTGCCATGTGCCAGCCTGCTTCAAGACTTCACCATTGTCCCAGTCCCCAAGAACATGAGGATCACAGAACATAATGACTACAGACCCATCACCCTGACTTCAGTGGTCATAAAGTCTTTTGAGTGACTTGCTCTGACTCACCTCAAGGACATCACAGACCTTCTTTTGGATCACCTACAGTTTGCCTGACAGAACAGACCCAACAGATCTATAGATGACGCCATAAGCATGGCTCTCCACTTCATTCTCCAGCATCTGGACTCCCCAAGATCCTACGCCAGGATACTTTTTGTGGACTTCAGGTCTACCTTTAATAAAATCTATCCCAGCTCTGCTCTGAGACAAGCTGTCCCAGCTGAATATCTGTGCAGGTGGAGTATTGACTTCCTGACAGACAGCAGTTTGTAAGGCAGATGAAACATGTCTCTGACCCCAGGAGCATCAGCACATTGGCACCCAAGGCTATGTCCTTTCTCCTCCATGTACACAAACAGCTGCATATTTGGACATCAGTCTGTCAGACTTCTGAAGTTTGCAGATGACACCACCCTCATCAGTCTCATCTGTGATGGAGATGAATCAGCCTACAGGAGTGAGATAGACTCCCAGGTGTTTTAGTGCAGTATGAAGAACCTGGAAATCAATGCTCTCAAAACAGTGGAGATGATAGTAGACTTTAGAAAGGTCCCAGCTTCTCTCCCCCCAGTCATCCTCTGTGACTCTCCAATGAGTTCTGTTGAATCCTTCCACTTCTCGGGCACCACTTTACCCCAGGAGCTCAAATAGGAGCAGAACATCAGCTCCTTTACCACGAATGCTCAGCAGAAGATGAACTTCTTATGGCAGCTTAAGGAGTTTCATCTCCCAGTGAAGATGATGGGAAACTACCATCATCAAATCCATCCTCCATCGCAGTTTGGTTTGCTGTAGCCACAGCCAGGGACAAGGTCATTCTGCAGCATGTCATTAATTCTGCTGAGAAGGTTGCAACCTCCCATCTCTTCAGGAACTGTACATTTCCAGGACCAGAGACGTCCTGCCAGGATTGCGGTCAACACTTCTCATCCTGGACAAAAACTTTTACAGACCCTCCCCTCTGGCAAAAGGCTCTGCTCCGTCAGGACCAGGATCTCACGCCTTTATCCTAGCTTCTTCCCCAGTGCAGCCAGCCTGCTGAACACTGCCCAAAATCCACTGGTTGACACCCACATTTCAGTAAGTTTCATTTGCACTAAATGTGATCTCTCTCACCTATCTACACATAACTTTTTGCTTTTTATTTATTTATTTATCTTTGTGTTGACCTTTTGAACTATATACACAACAGAATAAAACGACATAAATAATAATTAAGGTTTGTATATATAAGACTGTTGGGGTTTTTGCACTGTTTTCTATTTTTGTTGGCAAAAAATAGACTGTTATATGGCAATAATGCTGGGGATGATCTACTGAGCAACTCTCCTATTTTTTCAGTCCAGCTAGTTACTGTCTTAGTTTAATTTTGTTATTATTATTATTATTATTATTATTTTTTATTTATTTTTTTTTTTGCCTATCACTTCAGTTCCCTTGGCTTCCCTTGGTTTTCCTTGGTTCCCTTGGTTTTCCTGTTTTATTCTTAATTTGTTGCTTTTCTTTACCACCTCTTCTTTGCAGTTCCCTTTGTTGCTTTTTCTCTTTGTCACACATTCTCACACTTTGCCACCATCTTTCAATCCTTCTCCATACTCTCCAGAGAATTTTCTCAGTTGACTTCTCACTCCACCTCTCTTCTCAGCAGTCTTTTCTTTATTCTTTCTATTTAAAAGACTTATCCGATAAATAAACTGAGCACTAAGTGCTGCTTATATCTTTTATGCAACTTTGGCTGCTTGTGTATAAAAAGAATATTGTAATTACAGTCTGTTATGGGTTTATTTTATTCCTGGAGTACAAAACAAATGTACTTTTCCTGTTGACCTGAGATCATAATATATGTTGTTTTCTTTTTTATTTTAGCAGCTGACATTGCCCTCCTCTTATGTCCTTTATTTCTAACCCATCAATTATGTTTTTGTTTTGTTGTTTGTGGTTTGTTATTGCACAAGTACATTTCTAAACAGCCTCTTCACATAAATGCTCTTGAGATTTCTGATAGAGTAGAACCATGTAAGAGGATGCAGCTATCAAATCAAAACTTTGTTTTCCTGCAATTAAGTAATAGCTGGTATTGTGAAAGCTGGCAAGGACTAGCTGTATCATTTCTTTTTATCAAAAAAAAGTTTTACAAAGTGTGTAACTTTAACTTTATTCATAGAATGCACAAATATTTTGGGAAACTTTAAAAAGTTGTAACCATTTGCTTTTTTCTCTTCTCTTTTTCAGCTACCATAAACCAGGAGTAAATGCAAATACAAAGCACTGAAACTATCTGAAACACCACACCTAGTCCAGATGTTCCTGTACACTATGGCAGTTACTTGGATGTGGTGTTTTATGTACCCAGCAGCATCTTACAATAACACAGCGCAGTACAGAATAAATGATCAACATAACTTCAACTACAGAGCTTTTCAAGATTATTTTTGTTTTTCCTACTATTAAATTTGCATCACTGTATTTGTACAGTGATATCACCTTGAGAGCATACACACACACACACAAACGAAATCCATCTCTTCTATCCAACCTCAGTTTCACTGTGTATATTAGATAAATGTCCTGAGGCTGTCTGAAGTCTGTGATCTTCACTGTTTGCTAAAATAATTCAATCCAGCTCTCCCTGAGCTTCTTTGATACACTCTCTCTTTCCTGCTTTGTTTTTGATCCATCCATTAGCTCCTATGTTACATTCTCAGTATTTTCCGCATTAACAAATAACTTAGTGCTCAGTTTATTTATCTGATGTATTTATGAAGAAATGAATCATCTGCAAGTAACTCCAATATGTTGATGGTCAGCTGTCAAATATGTCTGGAGTGGCAGTGAACTTAAATCGCTATTGCTTTTAGAATGAATGAACTGTTCACCACAGTGAATTATCTCTTTTAGTCAGTTTAACCCAATGTCAGCCATTTTTTAAAGCATGATTGCCAAGTGCTGTAATAAAAGCATCAGTGTATAAAACCTCATATCAGACATTTAAGACATGTAAACCTTTTCTTGTGCTAGTTTCCAGACCAGCATTTTCTAGCCATTGGTTGGCCTTTTCAACATCAACCACTCCTTCAATCTGCTGGTTGTGCAGACTCTGAAAGACCCATTCATTTCATTAT
>JAOWBL010003536.1:20826-32477 GCA_028564865.1 Zenarchopterus dispar | reverse complement strand
CCCTTACAAGCTCTACAGAGTATCCAAAGACTTGGCCTGTAAAGTCACTGAAACCAAAAGTACGGTGGTTCCCTCTTAAATGGTTTTAAAGAGGTTTAAAGGCTATTAAAGTATTGTAAATGGTTCCTTTATTTTTACTTCTTCCACATTTATTCTTTAACAACCCCAGCTTTAACCGTCAGGGTATCTTCTCTGCAGCCTGCTGCTGATTGTACCTGGTGCTGCAGTACGATCCTACCTTATTAAACTGATATGAGATCAGTTCCTGTAATTCACTTGCTGGAGACAGCTGAGACTACAACCCCTCAGTGTTGTTCTAGCTCAGAAAGAGGATTTAACCTATAAGAGAAAAAAAAAAATCTGAGTTGACTGACATGGGCCAAGCAGTTCGAACACAGCGGGAGAACGCCGGAGGTGATCGATGGAGTTTAAACGGATCAGACGTGATGTCTATCGCTCATGATTAACTCCTGTGGAATATTTTAATGAAAACAATACACCAGCCACGTAGTACTGTAACACACGAGTTGCCGTAACTGGGAGGTGACTGATTAGTCGCAGATGTCCCCACCCGACCTCCACCCTCCTCAGTGCTGAAAGGTTAATCAGCTATGCAGAGAAAATGTGCTACATGTGTCACAGATGGTTTGTGATTTATCGCAGTTCCTTGAAGCGTCAGTTCATCTTCAGTTTTGTCTTTTTTATTTGTGAGAACCCAAGAAAAAAGTCCAGTGCACTAACCGTGCCAATGGAAAATCCAAAAATTACCTGAATTATTAACAGAAAACTTTGAATCCTTCACTTATGGTGTATTAACTGTTTCTTCAACATTTATGAACAGCTGAACAAGAAGAATACGTGTGTGTCATAAATTATCCTGATGTGTGGCGTTTAAGGGGCAGCTGGCATGAGACCGAGCTGACTCTGTTGCTGCACTCTGCGTCTTGTTTCGAGTGACCAGGCCCCATTAGATTTGAGGAATGTTAATAAGCCTGAGTGTTCAGAGGAAAGCAGATGACCGACTGTTTTTAGCATCAGTTTACTGATGGACTGGCACGATGTGATTAAGCAAACACATGGATGTGTGGCACGACTGACACTGCATGGCCAGAACAGGCCTGCAAATGCAATTTCATACAGTAAATCCAGGAAAATGTGGTGAGGAGAGAATTAATATTTGATTAAAAGTTTTTTTTTTTATTACCATATGTTGTAGTGTTATCGTGTCAGGGTGATAATGAAGTTAAATGACGACCACAGAGGCCAACCATAATAAGCTAAAAGAGCTTTCCCAGTCAATTTGAACCTGCGGTTTCTGCTTAATTTAACAACGTAAGTGTAATTAAACCAGGTCTAAACTGTTATGGACCTCATAGGTTGAGCTCACAGTCACTGTTTTCGCCCCGCCAGCATTTAACTGATCCAATAATCTATGCACTGAGCTTGTAAAACCATGATGCTGTTCTTTAGGTTTTGGTTGCATTATATATCCAGTGCCAGTCCAAAATATCCTCTTATTTATTTATTTATTTTTTCCAGGGTTCTGATTGGATCACCGCTGTCGGGCCAGCCAAAGAAAAGAACAGGAGATGTCTATAAATGTCCTGTGGGAAGGGGCAACAACAAATGCATCAAACTGGAGCTGCCAAGTAGGAACACTGTCTGTGTTTGTGGAAAAACTGTATTTTGCTCTCATAAACATTTCACTTCATACACAAGTTTTATAAGAATGGCAGTAAAAGACAAAAGAAAACCTACTTAAAAAGATTGTCTTTAAAACTATGTTTATTTGTCTCAACAGTTGTCTCTTGATAAATTGATGTTTCACACTATTGTTGACAATGTAGCTTGTAAATATCGGTTCTGTTCAGTATTGATTGCTTTTAAAAGGTTTTCTGAGAAGTCAGCATGAAGCCTTTTGTTTGGACCTTTAGAAGGTGGCGTCAATCATTCAAACCCATTGAGCAGAAGTACTCATATGCAAAAGAGCTCCATAATCCAACACAGACCGAAAAAAAAAATCAGAGAAAAGACATTGTTTTGGCGAGAAAGAAAAACAACTGGTCTGGATAGAATAAACCCAATTTTAGTCTTAGCTTCTTCACAGGTTTCTCCACATGTGGCTTGAAAGTGAGGGAGTCATCAGTCAAGAACCCCGGTTTTTAGTCCATTTCCCTCGAGTGTGAACACTGAGGGGTTTATTAGTCTTGTCTGCACTGAGAATAGGTTTCGAGTGAAACAAAGATTCACCGTTCGTACAGTTGAGATATCAAAACTGGTGTACTGTTTTTGTATCAGGCTGTGTTTAGATGTATTTCTACTGTAATCTTGTACCTTTTTAAGTGGGGGTTAAAGATTAACTCACTTTGGAGCCAGCCCCTAGTGGTCATTCAATGCACTGCAGCTTTTTTACTTTCATATTTGCAACAACTGTGAAGAAAAAAAAAAAATCGGATGTTACCCCTTGGACCATGTTCAGCTTTAATTGCAACAAGGATTTGCTGTGGCATTGATTCAAGAAGCTTTTGTAATATCTCAAAATTTATTTTGTGAGAGCCACCAAAAGAGCTGCAAGTCACTCTGTTGCTTGTTGGAACGAACTTCAGACGTACGCACAGATTTGCCACATTCATTAAAAATAATATATTGTAATGTGCTGTCAACACTTTTCTTTCAGACAATAAAAACAGTTTGGAAGAATTAAAGATGAAAAATGAGCAAAAGCAACTAAATGCGATTCAAACCCTTGGCCCAAAAAAAATGGAAAGTTTCAAAATCATTTTCCCTCCATGGTCAGCCACAAGTATTGGTAAAGCGCTGCAAGCTATCATCATGGATAATGTGACCTAATATAATCAAATACAACAAGCATGGTTTAACAAAAGACGTGTTTAACTTAAATGCTGGGCACGCGAAGAGCTGTGAAAATAAATGGATTATTGACACAACAGTCAAGAGGGAAAAAAAATAATCTGACCGTATTCTGAGAGAAACTACGTTAGTTGGTATGTTCAGCTGACAGATAGCAGCTTTGACAGTCTAAAGACTGTGGGAAAGTATTTACAGTTTCTTTAACTGACTACACAAACATGCCTCTTTAATGTCATTTGAGCTAAAATAAGTTTAAATGACACAAACCAAACTGCGAAGCAGCTGGCTGACATTACACATAAAACATTCACTTTTAAAGGTGTTTTAAGCTTAAACTTGCATACATTACAACACTTTCATTGTGAATTATATCCACAAAAACTGTAGCATATGTGTGGTAGTTGCATGACTAATATACGGTCATGTAAAAAAAGTTGGTAAAAACTTTGAAATTAAAAGAAATCTGGTCATATTAGGTCTTTATGTGAGTCAAATAAAACCTCACACGAACAACATATAGATCTTTTTTCACTCAGATGTTTATTATTTAGCAAAAATGAAGCCTGAAAGGAAAAAAATAGTGTGGGGAAAACCAATTACATCTATGATATAATAAATTGCAGATCTACTTGGAAGAAATAACTTGGAACTAGTCATTTCCTGTATGATTTTATTAGTCACCAGGGGAGAAATTCTGGCTTCTTCTGTTCTTCACAACATCGCCTTCAGTTCAATGAGAAATGAACATTTCAGAGGATGTTTGGATATCCCTTTGAAATTTTCATTTCAAAAGGGATGTTAGACTCTTGTAGTGTCCCAGTCCATCAGCAAAAAACCACTCAAAGTTACATATCAAAGACAATAAAACCAGCTCTGGGAGCTAGAGTGGACATCACGTCTGAAGCTACTAAAACTTTCAGAACATTCAGAGGCTCGAGAAAGTCATGCTGGAGGGTAAAAAGAGATTGATCGAGGAAGAGCATGAATAAGAGTAAATCTTGGATGGTGTTGTAAAAGCAGCTTGATCTCCATGCCCGAAGGGGAGCCGTCTGAGTTCATGCGAAACTTCTTTTGTGCTGGTTTAAGATCCCAGCGTTTCTATGAAGTTGAGGACTGAACTTCGACTCAGCTGTTCCTAAACCTTCATTTTTACTGTTTTCAGGTATTCTAATATAAGTTTGCTGATGTTCTTCAGGTCATTGTCCTGGTCCTACAAAAAAAAACAAAAAAACAAAACCATTATCCTTCTACCACCGTGCTTGACAGTGGATATGAAGTATTTATGAAGTGTTTGATTTTTGCCAGACATGGCGCTGCATATTAACGGCCAAACAACTCCACTTTAGTCTCATCTGTCCACAGGAAGTTGTTCTGGAAGTCCTGTGGTTTGTTTGGACACAGTTTTGTGAGACTCCGTCGTGCTTCTGTGTCCTCCTCAGACAGAACAGACTTTGTCCCAGAAACCCTTCCAGACAAACTGTACTTGTTCAGTCTTTTAATTGTTCTTTCATGGACTTGAACATACTCAGTGAGGCCTGTCAACTTGAGAAATGTGGGCCTTTTTTTGTCAATTTCTTTGCATTCTGCAATGTCTGACCTTGGGGTAATTTTGCTAGGGCGGCCACGATTTTAAATTCTTCTCACTGTGAATAATCTTCCTCACTGCACAACACTGAACTCTAAATTATTCTGAAATGGTTTACAACCTTTTCCCAAATACTGAGCAGCATTTCTTCTTTAAGGTCACTACTTCTGGCGTTTCCTCTTGGCGTTGTCTTAACTCATACCTGAACTCACACCAGCAAACATCCGCTTTTGTGGAGGTCTGCACACCTGCTGATGATAGGTTTATCAAGGGATGATAAGTTCGAACACCTGGCTGCAAATTACCCTCTTAAATACTTCAGAAGCAGAATTCCCCATCATTTATCATTTATTCTACTTAAACAGATATCAATGGTGAAAAAAGTTAAATAAAGTTGTTTTTCATTATACACAAGTAGAATATATATTTGTGTGTGTGTATATATATATATATATAAATGTTTATACAAACCAACAATAAAAATAGGCAAAAATCAAAATATTTACCTTATGAGCCAACAAACTCACTGATTACAAATTATGTTCTACCCAGACACAAATAACATAACAAATACTGTAAAATCAGCAGTTTACTAAACAAAAAATAAAAACTATCATGAACTTCCGCTTCCTGGTGACCAATCCCCTGCTGATGACATAAACATCCGCTACCTCTTACTTAAAAATCACGTGGGCCGCAGCTTAAAAGACATGAGATGGAATATGAACCAATCGAATAATTTATCTACACTGATGAAAGATGGACTGCACATTAGCATTGTTGCACATCCGACTGTGTCTCGTGGGGAGGAATGGTCTATCTGAACAGGAAGGCGGTAAATAAACAAGGTTGTAATGTTACATCCTTCCAATTTATCCTAATTAAACTGATAAACAAAACGTCGCTCCCGGTCCGCGGGCTGCAGAGCCCCTGTTAGTTCTGCTCTCTCTGATGATACAGGATGACTGGGTTTGTTCCTTGGATCTCGGAGTTGCAGCTCTCAGCTCCGAGTTTAATACTTAAATACTTCAACACAGCTGTTCACACCTCGGAGCTATCAAACAATGAGAGTAACAGTGTCCAGCTGCTGGTGAATGACTGGATAGTGGTGAATTTGTTTTTATCTTGGATTGGTTAGATAAACAAAAGCTTAGATACCACAAAGCTGAAGTTTAGTCTGGAAATATCCTTTGAGAATTGATTTAGACTTGCGGTTAGAGCCAGACAGCTCAGGATTAAACTTAATTTACATTATGACAACAATAGCAGTAGGGTGTTTAAATCTACACTGAAACTCGACTCGACTCAACAGCTGCATGACAAGTTTGTTACCTTGGACTCAGATCTTGAACATCCCTGGATTTGGTCAGAGGACTGTATGTTACAGTAACCACTCACAGTCTGTCACTGCCGTATCTGTCTCCAAGCTCTACTGTCTCCAAGCTCAGAAAGCCTAATGAGGGAGGTTAAATCTTGCAGTTGTTGTGATGTGACATCTAGCCAAGTCTCCATCCAAACAGTAAAACTGAGAGGTGGTTAAACCACGATCATTACGTGTGTTGAAATACTTGGGAGAGAAAGTCCAACACCCTCAGTTTTTGGGTTGCCAACCAGAAAGCCCTTTTACGTGGTTACACCCTGTTTGGAAATATGAGTCCTTAATGCAAATAATGTAATCAGCTGGCTGCACAAATGCAAGCTCAGGCTGCAGGTTTACAAGCTCTTCCAGGTTACATTTATTCAAGGTTAAAAAATACCAATTCCACAGAAGCTGGGAAGTTTCTTCAAACACAAGAAAAATTTGTTTTTTAACTTTTTGTTTGTAATTTTATTATGTACTAACCAACTTCATTATTATTTAAAAGATTTCTGCAATTCAGTGGCAACATTAAACAAAAAGAGTTGGCAAAGAGAGAAGAGTTTATATAATATACAATTAACAGAATTATAGAATATTCGACAAACATTAGATGAACTGGTGATGGGTGGAGCATCCACCAAAGGCTTTGTCTTGTTGGGTCGGTGCTCAACAATTTGTCATTAGGGAATTAATGTTCAAATATTTCTATGCAAAACTGAAAAGAAATTTGGTCTTTTAGTGTGTACGATGTGTCTAGCAAAATCTCAGAGTATGAAGGGATTCAGATGAGTGAGAACTGTTGAGCTGTTTCCCATGGGACGTGGGAGGTGTTGGCGTTTCCTGCTAAATCAACATGGGAGGTGCTGGATGAGAATAGCAAGAAACTTCCTGCTCAGATGATGGGAGAAGAAGTAGCTTAATGATGGAGATGGAGAAAGGGAGAAGAGGAAAAGCTTGGATGCCAGGAACAGAAAAGCAAAGACTGGGCTGCCATTGGTGACCCATAAAAGGTCAAAACACTTGAGGACAGTTGAGAACCACCCTGAAAACACCTGCTTTTTGATCCATTGCTTTAATTTGATCAGATTATTGAGGAATATTTTTAAAAAAAAGCCAAGTTGGTCTACTTTCACTTTGTGTTTGACCGTATGGTCAAATATGAAGTATGCTACAATGTCAGATGTTTCTTCATCATTAAGAGGTCAGAGGGCCCAAAAATTAAAAAAAGCTGTATGCACTTTTTACTTTAGTGTGTATAAGTTAAAGGAAGTAAAAAGAGGAACAGTTGTTGAAACATTACAAACTAACAGAAGTTCTGTTTCACATGAAAAATGTGACTGTATTTGTGAGAGCATGTAGATCCTCTGAAGGAGAAACTAAATCACATTCAAAGCATTCCAACTCTGGACATTAGTTACTAATTTTAGCCACATGTTGTGATTGCTGAATGATTTGGTTCCTATATTTCTTATTTCACATCAAATGGTCGTTGACAACCGTAAGATACACACAAAGGACCGTCCTGGAAAAGCCATCAGATAAACTGCTTTTAATTACGTGTCGATGGTTATTACGACTTTTGGACAGATGGAGGTGAGGGAGGAGGGCGAGCGGCCCACTTCCTGTGGGAAAATGGAGAGGAATTTTTCCAGCTGCTCGTCTTCTCTGCTGCTTTCTGTTCGTCTCACTCTGTTTATGTTTATTCTTTTTTTTTTTTTTTTTTTTTTTTAGAAAACACAACTATTCCCAACTTGCGTGAAGTCAAAGAGAACATGACCATGGGAACCACTCTGGTGACCAATCCCAGTGGAGGCTTTCTGGTAAGTAGGAAGGCTTCTACACTTTCTTTATCAATGAGAAAAAGAGACTCTGCTTTTTTTCGTCTAGAAACTGGACAGCTGAGTAGATGTTCACAAAACCTTTGGACCCTGTAGAAGCAGTGGGTTTGACATTTCATGCTCCCCACTCAGACTTGGCATCCAGGGAGTGAAATGGGATAGTTTGAATCAACTGTGCAGAGGATGTATTGTAAGACTAACGTGATGCTGCAGAACTCCAGTTAGCACTTTATTACAAACTGAGGATCACTTTTACAGAGGGTTGAAATATAAGGGCCTGTTTGTGTTTACTTTTGCTATTTTCCTTATTTTTTATTAGTTTTTAAGGCAGATCATATGCAGCTACATTTGTAACTTAAGCCCACATCCTTAATGTGATCAACACGATGTGCTAAAACAATTCCTCAACACTCCATGTATTTATGCTGGAATTCAGCCCCCTGCACTATTATTACCATAAAACAGCCAGTTTTATGTAAAACCTCTGATTGAATAATGGCTTTTTGCCAACACAATGTCACTACTGGCTCCGTCCTTAAAATGTTCTCTTTATTTTCCCATCTAATCATTTTCCACGGCCACTTTTTTTTTTTTTCACTTTACTCGCTTCCCAGATTCATGTGGTTCATTTAGCTACAATAATTTATTCATGTACGCTTTTGACCAGCTGACATCTAGGCAAGTGAATAATTATATTTGGGGTCTCGGAGGTGCAGAAATAGGAAGTTAAGGTGGAGATTTAAGCAGACATGAAAGCTTAAGGCTTAAAATTAAAGACGTTGTATATTTTCAAACATAACTTTAATTAATTTTTTTTGGTCATTTAACAATAAAGAAACCTTGGGTGCTGAATATGATCTCTCTCCCCCAAGAGAAAACCTAAAAAACCACAAATGCAAGAACATCAACAGGTGTATAGTTTCCTAAATTAGTAGGAAGTTTAGGACGCCAGCAGTTATTCAGTCGTCGGTGTGCAGCTGACCTCTCTACCTAGAATACTGTATCCCATAATGCAATACTCTAAAACAGCTGTAGCATAGTCGCTTTTAGCAGGGATGACTACCATACCAGTATGTGGTGCATACTGTATACTGCGTTATATTTACAGTAAGCAGTGTGCAATTTTAAAAAATGACTGTCTGTGATTGTAATGAAGGAATGCACGGTGCATGCAGGGGGTGAGGCCTCAATAGCTCATGCAGTAAACTGCATGTGTGACTGAGGAATGCACGGGGAAGAATTTCAACAGAATTTTAAATTAGATTAGATTTTCTTTTCTTTTTTCAACTACATTTATGATTCTTGTTACGAGATAACTTGCACTTTTGCAAAATTTTCACATTAATTACGATGCACTATTACCAAAGAATCATGTGGAAAGTTTCCACATGATTTTGTGCAGTGTCCCCGTGTATAAAACACTAGATGCAGTGCGACCGTTCAAAAACACCCCTTTGAACACATCTGGCAAATTGCTTATGTCAACCATGGAGTGCATCAACTCTCCTTTTGGCTGTTAATGGTCCTTGCCGACTCCAGGTCTTTCCCTTTGGCTATGGTTTAGTCATCCGTCAGTCCATTCGGTGCTCCGGTTACTGCTCTCACACCTTTGGTCAGTCAGTCAGCAAATGAACAGCTTCCTCTTTGTGGCTCTGTTGCGCTCAGAGGAACTTGGTGACATTTCTAACACCGTGCTCATGCTGTCTCATAATTTATTTTTAATCAAATGTTGTTCATTCAAAGCCAAGGGTGAGATTATGCACAAACAGAGGAAATACAGATCTATGACATCCTTCTGCATTTTTAAGGGCAAAGCATCCACCTTACAAACTGAGACTTCCCTGCTGGCGTTCAATCTGAAGAGGATCCACCGCTTGGGTCCAGACTATAATCTGGAAGTGCCATGACATTTTTGTTAATTTGAGGCACAACAGTTGGCTTCTTGGACAGCTTCCCTGAGTTTCAGGATCATTTGAGGAAAGGAATTGGGGCAAAAAAAAAGGGGGAGAAAATTAATAGCTTTTATTCAATTTTCCACTCATTGTGGGTCATTTAAAATTCTGCTTTCTCCCAGGCTGTGTCTTCTTTCATCTCACTCTCTCTGTTGAATCTTTGGGGATCTCTAGTGGCTTTAAATAGTCTCTGTGAAATCCTTCATGTGAGTAGTTCTTTCCTCTTGGGGTTTCCTTTGCTATTCCTCTCCAGTAGCCCTGAACCTCCTCTCACCCGTGACCTCATGCCGGTTGAAAGCTAACCAGTTACAGCAGCTGAACTTCACTCGCTCTCACTCAGTGCCTCACTTTGTTTGTGTGTGTGCGTGTGCTTTCTGTGTCGCGTCCCCACAGGCGTGCGGTCCTCAGTACGGCTACATGTGTGGCGAGCAGCAGTACATCGCCGGGGTTTGTGCCAACGTCAGCTCCTCCTTCGAGATCCTCAACTCTCTGTCTCCGGCCGTGCAAGGTACACAGCCGGTCAAAGTGAACTGCGGCCGTCGCCATTGGTGCAAAATTGTATATCTGTGCCAAGTGATTGGAATCTAACCCACAGAGCGGTACCACCCACAGCCCTGGCATTCAGCTCAACCCTTCCTCAGGGAAGAGGCACATAAGAGCGTTTCTGAACGTACACTTGTCTGACACCCCCCGGCCGGTCCTCTCTGGCCCAGCCCCGTCCTGCTGCTGCGTTGCATGCCCAAGTTAGGAGACAGTTTACTGGGCCTGCGCTTCCATTCCCGGGAAGGAAACTGCAAAGAATGAAGTGGGGAGCAAACACTCGATGCTCATTGTCTCATTCTGTTTCGTTTATGCTTTCAGAATCACTTTCTCCTCCATGCCATTACCAGAACACTGATCATACGCTTTAAGGCTTTAAAAGCCCATTCATCTGATTTAAAGTAATAACACATCCCAGAATTGATTTTATCAATATCTCATGTGAGTAAACTTCAGGACCGGATGAGTAATAGACTGCAGTTTTTACACTTGAACTTTCTCTGACGTTTTGCTACAACTTAATCGCTGCACTTTTACGATCTTGCATGCAGTTGGAAGGTTTTTAATCAGATTTAAAATTACAGTTCACTAGAACAAATTTGAAGATTGTAAATCTCAAGTTACCCCTCAGTTAAATACTCACCTCAGGGAGTGTGCCTTTTACTACTTTTACTTTTTTTATTACCTGATGTTATCTTCTACATCAGCGGTTTTAAAGCTTTTTCAAGCCGTGGATGTCTTAAAGTAAATGACCTGTGTGTGACCCCAGACTCTACTGTATATCTACCTGCCATGACCTCTTCAAGCAATATAATAATAATATTTATTAAATTTTTTCTTTCTTTCCTAGAAGAAGAGTGAGCAAAAATTAGCAGTTTAAGTTCTTTGTTCCTGACAGAGCTGCAAATATGTGTGTAATAAATCCAGTTTTATCGTTCAGTGTGCCAGGAACAGCGAAATAACTCATCCTGTAATGAATCAGTTTAACGACTTTCTGGTTTTGTTGCAGAGTGTTCAAAGAATCTGGACATTGTGATCGTCTTGGATGGCTCGAACAGCATCTATCCGTGGAGCAGCATCCTTGAATTTCTGGTCCGCTTTCTCAAGAAGATAGAGATTGGACCCAAACAGTCACAAGTCAGTAGCCCGAGTCTTTATAAGATGTTTTTATAAGCTCAAAAAAGTCTAGATAAGTTAAATGTGAATAAATATTCTTATAAACTTTTTTTTTACTTTCGAAATATGTTTTATTGTATATAACACATATGAAATACTCTAATATAAAATAGTCCCCTCTGTTATGTAATTTTCTTCATGTTGCCAACTAGAAGACAACTCTGTCTCATTCGGTAAGACTCACAGTGTATTTTTGTCCATTTGTCTTGGTTTGTTCCAGGAAGGGGTGATTAGTTTTTATTATGGTTACGTTGATCTGGTCTGGAGCTTGTATTATGGTTATGTTCATCTGGTCTGGAGCTTGTATTATGGCTACAGTAGTCTGGTCT
>JAOWBL010003536.1:0-20726 GCA_028564865.1 Zenarchopterus dispar | reverse complement strand
CTCCTATGATCTAAGCAGGGTCATTGGCGACTGTGAGACGGATGGCATCGAGAGGTTTGGCATTGCTGTGGGTATCATTTCTTTACTTACTTTTTTTTCGTTATAAATTTTGTAACCTTCATTTATACACTTGACTTTCATGGTTAGGCTACCTAAAATACAGTTATACAAATTATAGTGACATCCAGACATTTTTACTGTCCGTTGCAGCTGGGAAACTTCTAAAAATTTTCTATCAAAATAGCTTAATGGGTTCATTTGCTGATTATTAGTATTCATTTGTGATGAAATAATCATAGTTCATTTTTTTCCAGGTTTTGGGAGACTATGGCCGTCAGAACAAAAGTGCAGCGGAATTGCATAAGTTTATCAGAGAAATCGAAAATATTTCCAGTACGCCGTTACAAGATCACTTCTTCAACGTGTCCGATGAGTTCGCCTTGCTCCACATAGTGGATACGCTGGGCAGCAGGATCTTTGCCTTGGAAGGTAAACCCAGAAAGAAATGTTCACTTTGCAGTTGTGGTCTATTCTGATTTTAAAATCAAATTATGATGATAATCGTTTATTGTGTAGCAAGCCTTAGAGATACTGTATATTAACAAATGAAATGAAGCTGGTGAGAAAGAAACAAGAAATATCATGAGTGCACGTTTTTAGACATAAAATTAAGAAATCCGCATTTGTATTCATTTACTTGTTTCTTCTTTGCAGTTCTCATATTGTCCCAATTTTGGCTAATTTGAGATTGTAACTGACAGGTGATTGGACGATCCGCCTGTCTATTAACATCTGTTACAGATCCATCAGATCAACTAAGCAGATTAGATGAAATCAAACTGTTGCAGAAATCAAACTCTTACCAAAACTAGTTGGAATGAGAACAAAAACATATTTTTGGCCTTCAAGCCCTTCAGTGCTTTTCTGAGATCCTCTTCAGCTGCCGTCTTTGTCCACAGCTGAATCCCAGTGTAGCTCCCACTAGACTCACTGGTCTGCCACAAACACGTACAATATTGTGGACTGGAGTCTTGAAAGAGTGTTTCTCTTTTTTAAGGTGATCTCAAGAATTAAGAAGGGTAAAAATCTAAGCTAAGATGCTGATTCATTACCTTACAGACCTAAGAGTGGTTTAATCTAATTCCCTGAAAGAAATGGTAACAAATAATTACAAGGAGCTGCTTCTTTTAAGATTCTAAATGTGCTTTTGATCCGACAATTAATCTGTACTGTGACAACCAAATATTAACTTTTTCTTTTAACTTTTCTTTCCATATAGCTACATCTGGCAATTATACATCGTCCTTTGAGATGGAGATGTCCCAAACTGGCTTCAGTGCACATACCACCACAGTAAGTCCAAATACAATCATCTGTCTCCGATCAATAAACAGATACATTTGCAAAGCAAAAAAAATCCAGCTAACTCTTGTTCTGTAGGATCAGAAAGAACCAGAAATAAAAAATGAAAGTAAAGTAGGCAAATCATATCTTGGGATCAGAGTGTACATGTAAGCACATAACCATATCCACAGTGTAATTTGTGGATCTTCAGCTTTTTTGGTGACTCACGTCAGTCTGTACACTGCAGAAAAACACCAGACATTCAGCTGCACTCACTCTGCTGTATGTTGGTGCTGTTTTGCTCGATTGCACAGATAGAACGAAACTAAAAGGCAAACCAGAAATGATTAAGGTGCTTTAATCGGACGATTGTTGGTTTTTGCCCCCTCACACCCTTCTTCAGTTCCTACATGAGTATTTCCTGCGTTTGTTTAATGCAAGCAGGCTCCTTTCTTGCGTCTCTCTTCCCGGTTCTGACTCATGTTTAATCACATTTTGTAGTTCTGTGCACTGTGTCTGTGTCTGAGGTCATTCTCTTAACTTAACATAACCAGACACGCTGAGTTGTGTGACTGAAGACTAAACATGTGACAACGTGCTGTAAGAGTCACAGACGGAAAAACCTGACTTTGATTTGACTGCAGTTAAATTGCTTTTACATTTAGTCATTTAAACAGACAGTTTTATCCAAAGCAATTCACAGAACTAGGAAAAAATGCATTGGACCCTTACTGAATGCTTGCTGAACTCTTCCTGAAAGTTTAAAGAAATGGATTCTGTTCAAGAAAACTGAGGAAACTGATGAACAATGCTACGAAATTTACAAAAATTGCTTAACTCTGCCATACGAAGCAGGAATTGAACTTGACCCTACATTGACTACTCTGTGAGTTATCTGACAGCTGGCACACCTGGAGAGGTTATAAAACAAAATACAGAGTTAAAATGGAAAAAAGGTTTAGCAAAAAAAGAAAATAAAGCATAAAATAAACTGTATAATTGTATTACATTCTGTAAGGTTTACTGAAGTAATGTTTAATGTTTATGACCTAATGATCATAAACATTTGTTGTACTGATTTATATAAACTAAAGGCATTAGAAGAAGGAATGATTGTTGAATTGGTGTTTAAAGTTGACTTTTTTTCTTTTTGTTGTAGTATTTTACTGGATTGTAATTCAAACTTTGAAAAGTAAGCAGAAAGTTTTTGTACAAAAACAAGAAAGGCTGTAAGGCATAGCGGTTTTATTTTTAAAATTTAACCCTCGTCTTTCTGTTAGCATAGTGTTAAAAAGTTAATTAATTGACCCACAATGTGAAATTATCCAAATAAAATTGTTTGTTCATTTCATAAAACATATGAGTCCTCTCTTTTATTCATAAAAAAAAGTAGATTACAGTATCAGGTGTTATGGACTGCGATTACACTAAATTATGATTAAAGAGTAAGTGTGTGTTTAAATAAAATGTAAAAAAAGAAAAAAAAAAAAAAATGGGGGAGAAACTCAGAGGAACCGGAGAAAAACCACACAACGCAGAGGGCACATTCAATAGTTGTCGAAAGTTTGGACAAACTAAATCCATTAAGAATAAGCAAGTGTGTCCAAATGTTAAACTGCTACTTGTTTATGAAAATGAAACCTCTGCACTGCTCTTTGACCTGTTACAGTATGCTGTCCTTTATCCTGACTTCAGATTTATTGCTTATGTTAATAAAATAGCTGATGTTTTGAAGGGATGCATTTTTTGAATTGCTTTCAGGGAGAAGGGTTGTATAACTTTATGGAGTTTACATCAGAAACAATGGCCTCCTTTGACTGTAAGACCTCAGTTTGTAGAGCCAGATCTTCTGAAATAGACAAGTCCTCTTTTGGAGTGATTTCCTGTGGTTGAGGGACTCTTAACTCGCCTCAGAGTGGTTTTCAGTCTCATTGATCTTTAATGTCTCATTCCTCCTTTGAGGCCACTGTGGTGGTGTTTTCTTCTTCACTTGTTGAAAGACCTCTTCTGGTTTGAAGCCTCCGTTTGTGCAACTGGGTGACCGAGACTCCTGGTTGAAATGAAATCCTCTGATTCCAAAACTTCATTGAGGACATCAAGTTGGTGGTTTGAGATGTCCTTCAGTTTGGAGACGTTTTCAAGATCAAAATCCTTAGTTTCAACGAAAGAGGCGATTTTTTTTTTTTTTTTTAACACATCACTCATCAGTTCTTGTACTTTTTCTGTAGCAGAGAACTTCTGTGTGTAAGCAATCAGCTGAGATAACTGTACCTTACAATCAAGACTTTCTATCGACTTACCTTGAGCTCTAAAACATCATGGATATCTTCTCATAACTTCAGTGTCAAGTTAGTCAGCTCATTGAAGGCTAACTTGTAGATCTCTGCATACTTGGACTTCACCTCTCTGTCTGTTTTGGTGTAATGTTGCAAATCCTCAAACGTGTCCTCACATCTACTGAGCTCCTGTTGACAGGCTTGCCTAAGTTTGGTTTCTTCATTCAAAGTACCTTTCAACTTTTTGAGATCTGCCCAGTACATTTCACAATATTTTTGTGCTGCCAATTTCTCATTCTTTTCCCCTTTTCCTCGCTCTGGCATAAAGGCCTCCTTCCTGATTTGTATAAAAGAAATTTAAAAAAGAAAACTCTTTTTTTGTAGCCTGTTCTCATAATATGCAACTGATCTTTCAGGTAATTAACCTCCAGACAACTTCGTGATCGAGGACAGTTGTCCTGGAAATCATTTCCATAACTGGGTGGTGTAGGTTATGGTACCTCATCCTTGTCTCCTCTCCAGTTATCGATTCCTTCAGCTCCATTTTTAAAAATCGTAATCCTCCACCCACAGGAGTTTAAATAAAGATATTTGATTTACATTCACGTCCTGTGGTTGAGTGGCCTCTTCAATGATATCACACTGGTTGGTGCTTAAAGGGATTTCTTCTTTCTTCTAGTATTTACAATATTTACAATTCTTTTTTTTTTTTTTTTACCCCTCAAAGACCAGCTCAGAGGCCCAGTCAGGTTCTGAAGCCTCTGTTTTTGGTTTGTCCCGTTAATCCTGGTCGGAAAAAAATTATCTGAATCTGAAACATCTGAACGAAAATGTCAGAGAGACGAGATCTGTGAGACACTGTGGGGTCAACAGGTTGTATCATCTGCGTAGCAGTGATAGGAACAACCATGCGAGTGAATAATCAGATCTAATAAGGTGGTATACATAGCAAAAAGAAGAGGGCCCAGCATTGAGCCTTGAGAGAGGTCACGAATTACACATTTTGTGTCCTGAGGGATTCAAGTCCACTGAGTTACACCTTTTCTTGTATGTATCTGTGTTTTGACATGGCTCATAATGTGTTTTTACTCATTTTTTTTTATTTTATGACTTATGCGATGCTTGTTAGTAAGTTGCTCTACATTTTCATTCACACATGGCTATCTGGTCATTTTTTTAAATTGGTATTCATAATGATTAATTTTATATTAGGAACTTTACAATCCTAAAGATGTCTTGATTATTATAGTAACAGTTTCAACAACAATTTTATTAATTACATAACTACATAGTTTCATATTTAGTCAATAACATGTATTGAATTAAAAAAGTGAACACCATTTGTTTGGATGGATTAAAACCCATGTTTTGACCTTGAAGTTTAATAATATGTGTGTGAGGAGTGTTGAATTCTAGACTCAAAATGCAGGACATTAGCTTGGACAGGAATTGCCTTTTATTAAAAATAATTGTTTTTATTAGTAATAGCTGCTGGACACAGCAAGAAAACGAGAAATAGAAAGAGGAGGACAGCAGGCAGGAGAACAGTGAGCAATAAGGGAGACAGGACAATAACTAGACTAATGAGACACAGGTGTTGACAGTCGAGAAAGCAATGACAGGAAGCGGCGGATTAAGAGGTAAGGCCTGACAATTCCAAAATAAAACACTTTATTTACTTTTGTAAATAAACTACTGATAGTTTATCTGTGCTTTTACAGAAATATCGTCACTTTACAGTTTTTTTCCACTTCCTAAATTATATAATCTGGATATCACCATCAGATTTTTTAAAACAAAAATTGGATCACTTCTATACAAAACAGGTTCTCGTGCTTCTCATAAATTATATCCTCTGAGATCAGCTGTGCTGTCTCCAACAGGATGGTGTTTTACTGGGAGCAGTGGGAGCGTATGACTGGAACGGAACGGTGGTGATGCAAACCAGCGAAAGGACAGTAGTCCCGGCAGAAACTCAGTTTTATGACCCGAAGATAGAGGCCGGGTATGAAGGCTTGGCTGGGTACCTCGGTGAGTTGGCTCTGAGTTGATGTATGTTCTGAACCTGTTACACCATACATCCCACAATACAACTATAAAATAATCAGGAATTAAAAACTGATTACAGTCAGAGGGCAGTTGTCCAGTGGAATTCTGCAGAGGAAATGCATCCAATGAATTAACTGAACAATAACATGGATTTCAATTTTTGTTGATCAGTTTGTTTCACCAGCTCCCTTTTCATACTTAAATGTCTTTTTTTGTGTGTGTCTGCAAATATGAGCAAAGAAATAAAGTTCAGTTAAAAGTTATCTTTATTTTATATCTCCTTTTAAAATCTAACATTTTAGAGTTATGTGATGGATGTTACCAAAAATAGATCATATCACACAGTTTAAAGTCTGAAGATGATCCTTTTTTTGTCTTTGCTTGTTTATATGTCTCTTTTATTTACAAAAAACACATCAACATGAACTAAGAAAGCTAAACAAACTCATTTAAAGGATTAATTGAAATTCTACAGCTTCAAAATGAAAACAAAAAGACTTTCTGTGTGGTGGAAAAAGATCATGCATCTCCGACAGCTGATGCTTCTCTCTGTTTTTGTCTGTCACATAAATAATATACACGGGCTCCCATCTCTCTTATGTTGCCTTTTATGGCTTTTAAAGCAACTGCAGCATCTTATTATCGAGTTATTTAATCAACATGTCATTGTACTGGTAGGTCCAGGCATGTGTACTATAAACTCAGCTGTTGGCATATCTTCAAACCTGATGACCAGACTGAAGCCTGCGGCGCTGTTTTGTGCTTTTCTGAGAGGATGAGTGTCCCTGCCAGTTTCCAGTGGTGTTTTACAGTTTCCTCTACACAGGCAGATATAAACAGAAGCCCAAAGAAGCATTTAAAAATATCTCACAGGGAGAGACTTTTTTTGTTGTTTGTTTTTCCTTGGTGACATCAGAATATATGAGATCTTTCCTAAAATGTGTGTCGTAATTCCTGAACATAACACAACATGTGAATGCTTTTATTTCCAGGATATGATGTTCAGTCAGCGTCCACCCCCAGCGGAGTGCTTTACATCACAGGGGCACCACGATACAACCATACAGGCCGCGTCGTCATCTACCGCCTGAATGAGAAGAACGAGATCGTCGTCTCACAGATACTGAAAGGACAACAGGTCGGTGTCGGCTCAGATTCTCGGCTAAATTCCTCTCTTCAGTTGAAAAGGATACTTGGAGTATCATAACTTGATCAATCACAGTCTCTTCTGTTGTATCTACAAATGACCTTAAAGCCGGATGTGCCAAATGCAGCACAGAACAAATGGATAATGATGCTAAACACACTGCAAAAATAACTTAAGACCTTTTGAAGGCAAAGCAATGGAATATTCTTGAGCGGCCAAGTCATATCTCAGCCCAACAGAATGTGCATTTCAGTCGGTGAAGGAGAAATTGGAAATAGTAAATGGCATTTTTGTGAAACCTCCACAACAAAAGTAGCAAGTCTTACACTTTGAGCACATCTTTTTTTTATCCAAATACCATTGTAGTGGTGTTTAAAGGTAAAATTTAAAAAAAACTGTCATTGTCCAAATACTTTAACAACAAGTCTTTCACTTGAGTTCAACAGAGTCCTTCATTTCCTGCTCCTTTCTGCAGATCGGTTCCTACTTCGGAAGTGTCTTGCAGACTGTCGACATTGATAAGGATTCCTTTACGGATCTGCTGTTAGTGGGAGCGCCAATGTACATGGGCTCGGAAAGAGATGAGCAGGGACAAGTATACGTCTACAAACTCAGTCAGGTATCCAACACTTTACACTAAGACCTCTCACTTTTTTTTTTTTTGTTAGATTGCTGAAGACGTTTCTGGTCAAATGTACAGTACAGCGATGGCTTAGCCTGCAGACGTGGTCTTCATGATCTTTGTTGTCCTTGGCTTTATCACCAGGCAGGCCAGTTTGAGCACCAGCTCACTTTAAAGCCCATCAACCAGTCCTGCTGCACCCCCTACTCAGCTGGCTGCACCTACGAAAACGAACCATGCGGCTCCCGGTTCGGTACAGCCATAGCGGCGATATCAGACCTCAACCTGGACGGCTTCAACGATGTGGCGATTGGTGCACCGTTTGAGAATGACCACCGAGGCGCCGTCTACATCTATCACGGAGATCAGACTTCACTGAAGGAGAAGTTTGTGCAGGTCAGAACCATGAACCGTGGATACAAGAAGATCTTAAGCTTTCTGAGGATTTGATTTGAATTTGAAAATTAATTTATTTATTCTTTTAGAGACTAACGTTAGGAACACTATAAGTTCATATGTCTGTATGTTTCATGTTTAAACCATCTTTACAGTCTTTTTTTGCCAAAGCAAGATCCGGTGTTGTGTTCATACATCACATTTGTACCAAACACAGCTCCCACTCTGAAAATAAGACCCTGCAAAAGAAATTCAAATGCATTCACTTCCTGCCATGCTGACACAAAGAAAGGGTGGGACTGCCCCAAATATGAAAAAGAACTATAATTATAACACCTCCTTGTTTTTCCACATGTATGGGAAATGTGGGATAAATAAAGTAAAGCATAAATAAGTTTCTATGTTCTGTAGGGTCTAAAGAGTCTGGTGAGTATGAAGCAGTTATGTTGCTTTCTAAAAGTTACAGACTTTTAAATTAGAGCTCCAAGATGTAATATAAGTCAAGATTCAACAGCTTCTACTGCGTGTGCTCAGACTACATTGGCTCACGAGATGAGGTGCTGGTCTGTAGTTTAACCATCTTAACTAAGCACTGATATTCAGAAGATGATGCAGAATATGTTGAGAAGAGAAAAATGTTTCTGTGGGTTCGGGGGGGGGGATAAAAAAGCTTCATAACAGACTGAAGGAAGAGGGGGAAAAAAAAACTTAAAAGCTTTAATGACCTCTTTAAAGTCCTCTGCTTTGTTCTTTGCTGTCTCCACAGCGCATCCCTGCAGGAGGTGGTGAGAAAAAGGTGAAATTCTTCGGTCAGTCCATACATGGAATCATGGATCTAAATGGAGATGGAATCACAGATGTTACCATAGGAGGCATGGGAGGGGCTTCGCTGTTCTGGTGAGCTGTGACCCATCCTCACATGTAAACATTCATTTCTTATAGTCGACATTCCACCTCAACAGCGACTAACAGCAGCGCTCCAACCCTGGATACATCATCTGACGCATCCGCTTTCTACTGTCTTATTTGGGTTTAGACAGCTGTGCGTGTCCTACCGGGTCTGTAGGCTGGAGACCAACAACTTCCTAATGGTCTCTCTGTTAAAACCCCCGCCCACGTACAGTACGTCCCTGTTGGAGGCCATCTCGCAGACTCGAGCCCAATAAGTTCTGAAACATCAGCTCACAGGAAAATTGAGCTTCCCAGGCAGATCTTCTCCCACAGCTTCCACTGGCAGGAACTCAACAAAGCTGTGTGAAAACTCAATCTCCCATGTGGCTCGGTGTTTTAATAGGATTTGGCAGCAGGCGGCGGCTCTTCCTGGACTGCTGGCTGTGTTTTAAAGAGCTTAGCAGTAGGACAGAGAAAGTCAAAGCCGAGCATTATGCTTCATAATGCTCACATCCCAAACTTCCTTCCTTCAAGAAAATGACTGCACAGACGAATGCTTCAGACATATTCACGATGCAGACGGATGACTCTAGACTGACATTTGTACATGATGTAAAACTTTATGTACATTTTAGTTGTGCAAATGAAATGTTGGCTGACCCACTAAACATCACAGGATAAATCTAAGGAAATGTAAAAACGTATTGAAGTAAGGGCGCACCTCAACTATGTTCATGCTTATTTCACAACAGGTCCAGAGATGTTGCAGAGCTGCATGCAAACATGTCTTTCAACCCTGTTAAAATCAACGTGCAGCAGTCTCAGCACCAGTGTGAACACGGGGGACGCAAGTCGGCGTGTGTGGCGACCAAAGTGTGTTTCCAGTACCACATCAAATCTGACAACAAGGATTTAAACTCTGCTGCAGGTGAATCAGTCAGCGTCCATGCTGCCGGTGGACCGGCTCCCTTTTGAGTTCTTTTTAACTTTGTCTTCTCTTTTTTTGTTTTTTTTGTTTTGTTTTGTTTTGAACCCTGCAGAAATTCGTTATACCTTGGCTCTGGATGCTCTGCGTTCCCAAGCCAGGGCTTCGTTTATTGAACTGGGCACGGATAAAAGTGATCGCAAGATTATAAAGACCTTCAAAATCAAAGACGGACAGAGTAAATGCTTGAACGAGACCTTCATGATGTCGGCAAGTACTCTTTATGATGCGGTTTCTTACCTGCATAAAGTCAGTCCCGGACCTCATTTTCAATCCTTTATCCCCAGAGACCTTATTCGGATAAACTAAATGTATTAAATATGTATCCTGCAAGTTTTTTCTTTGCTTATGGGAAATGGTAAATGTTGTTAGCCAGAGAGGAAGCAGAACAAAATGAAGAGAAGGAACAAACAGGAAAGGAAGACTTTGGTTGTAACATGAAACAGACCAGTCCTGATCAAAGCCTGCAGAGTTCAGCCTCGTGCTCCTCAGAGCAATAAATTATCAGGAAACACGTGGAGAGACACAGAGAGAATGTGAATAAGCAAAGAAAGTGAATCGGGGAGTGAAGTGGGTGTTTCATGTTAAACACAAAGTGACGTTCAATTTTTTAGGACATATTCTTCAAGTAGTCCAGTAATCATATTATATATTATTCATAACAGCTGGAACCGCTGATTTTTATCATTGCACCACCAACTGCAGTCCTTACAAGCTTCTAGTAGTTTTTTTTTTCTTTGCAGGCTTTTACTGCAGATATGGATTAGCTGCTCTTAGGCAAGAGAAAGAGGAACTAATCAGTGGAAACAGCTGGTGTTGTTGTGCTTGCTGAGCATAAATACTTTCTCTGTTCCATGGTGCCAATCCGTGCAGAAATGTTCCACATATTCCAAGACAGGGGTTTAATCTCAGATCATAAAATTTGGCCTGGAGGCAAAGCAGCGTCTCTGTCCTCTAGCTATACTCTTCCTGCAGAGCGTGTAGGCTGCACCCCTTCCAGCCAAGAAATGAGGTGCAGACTGGACAGGTCACTAGCAAGAAAGACAACAAGAAAAGACAGCCGTGCATGCGCCACTTAACTCAGCATGCATCGGGAGGAGGAAGCTGTAATGTCCGCAAAACCTGCAAACTCCCCTCAGAAGGGTCTAAGGTCACCAGAAGGTTCAAGCCCAGAGCTTTAACCTCTTCCTCTGAGGTGACAGCTGTAACCTCTGAATCACAGTTTGTTACCTCTGTCTTCCCTGAATCTCAGATGGACCAGACCAAGACCTGAAAATATCTGACAGCAACCATACGAAGCAAAAGGAGTCAATAAAGGTGTTGATTACTCTAAAACTCAAAAAGGTCTTAAATTTTTCTTGGAATTGTCTTTAAACCCTCTGTTGTCTTGTGCTTATTTGCCATCATCTGTCAGACTAACAGTGCTGATGACAGTGTTTAGAGTGAAACACAAAAGTGGTTTTAATGCATTGCACTGGAGCTGGCTGTTTGGATAAACTGGAAATTAATTGCTGATGTGTCCACACTTCATAGCAGGTTATGTGTGGAGTTATGTTTAAAGTAAAATGATTAAGCTAAACTTGAATCATTAATGACTAATGTTTCATGAACATTCGTAACAAACCGAGAGAAAGATGGTGGTTTCTACCTCATTATGCTTTAACAGTAAACTATAACTCAGTTCCAGTCAGCTTTTTTTTTTTTATAAGTTTACATGGCAAACTCTTGAAAACTTCATTTAGGCTGGTGGTTTGACGTGTTTTTAGGTGTGTGCCATAAATCCAGGGCTGGCTTTGGTTATTTGTGGTTCCCGGTGGAGAAACCCCTCCAACTGTGGTCACAGTCTCACTTTTCCTTTGGCAAACAGAAAATGATGGATGATTTTTGGCCGTCAGTGTGATGTAGTTGATGTACAGTCTGAACTAACTTTGGAGACTTTCCCTGTGGTGGCACCAGATGATTAGGTTCTTTCTTAATCCAGTTCTTCACAATTTCTTCATTATTTTTTCTGGCATCCACAAAAAAAAAAAAAAAAAAAAAAAAATTGCAGGGTGGAGCATGACTTTCATTTGGCTTCTACCAATCCAATAGAAGCCAAAAGAAATCAATGCCCCACCCTACAATTTATGTGATTTATTAACAATCGTAGGGAAAAACATTTAAAGAAGAAGAGGGTCCAATTTGAGTGAAATAAAAGACCTACTGCATTGTTTATTCATTTTTTCCCCCCAGTTTTTCCTCCCACCTCCTCTGGCCTTCTGCCCCTCCTGTAACTGGACACCCCCCACCGTCTTCACCAGTAAATACATCATCTCAGCATCTGCTAACAGGGCTCTCACATACATTTGTGAGCATGTTCATGGTTCCCAGAGGAGGATTCCCGCTGACTTCTGATTATTTGCCCTCCGGTCTGCCATCAGGTTGATGTTTTTATATAAAGTAAACCACCGAATGGTTCACCTGTGGTTCATTCTAACACGGGCCGGGACCAATCTGCTTTCAAAGCACCCTGAAATCGCCGCGTCATGGATTCTAACAAGCTGAGCTTCTCATCATTATCACATGATGATGATGTAGTCGCACCATCGTCCGCACTAATCCATTAGACTTGATTTATGGCGAATATAAAAGGAAGCACAAGGAAAGTGGAAATGTTCACATTAAAGTGTGGAATTGAAACAACACCATTACATTAAAAGTCTCTGCAGAAATTAAGACTCGTCACACTGAGCAAAGTTTTTTTTTTCTGGTCTTTTTATTGGGATAGTGGGAAATATTACTGTCAAAAAAAATCCCTGATGTTTTTACCTTTCTGGAGACTCAGTTGCTCCTTCATTGCAGTCAGGACAGCATGTTGTCAGCATTCACAGTGAAGAAAGTGATGTTCTCATCCTCCCCTTCTCCTCTCTTGTTCTCTTCACCCTCCCTCTCTTTCCTCAGACCCGACTGGATTTCCGAGATCCTCTCTTGGTGTCTTTAGACTTTGAACTAGCTGACGGGGACCAAGGCCCCGTCCTGGATGAAAGCCTTCCCAGATCCATCAACAAGACGGTAAGATCGCTAGTGCCTTGTCCTGCTCAAATATTGAAAAAAAAAATCAAATGCGTGATTATTTTAGTTAACATTGAACTCACAAGAAGACAAACTTATACACTATGTTTTTATGCATTTTTCATTCATCAAACTGGTGGCCCCTGCGCATGATTAAAGGTAATCTGTTGTGTTAAGACTGGATGGTGTAGTTAAAAAAAGAATAATTAACGGATCACTGGCACAAATTGATACCACAATCCATTCGATAATTTATTCGGACACATTTGGAGAAAGAAATGACCAAACACAGTTCCCACTGTGCTAAGGAATGACAAGGAACTGGAAGGGAACTGCTGGCTGCTTGTGTCAAGGACGAGATTTTTTTAATGGGACTGTAGGAACGGGATGCAGTCATGAACGACAAAACTGTTGCTCTGTGAAAGAAGCATAAGGACATTTTAAATAATTAACAAATGTTTACATATGTTATCAGTACCTATAAATATAAAATCAGAGAGCAGATATTTATATATACATTATAAAATTATTTGACAGGAACTTCCAGCCAGCAGCAGATGAAGAAGAAGGTACACCTCTGAAATATCCAGTATTGTACAGATGCGTCTGAATGGTTGGCATTATTTTAGTGGTTTTTGAAGTTTTTCCCCCTTCCTAATGTGAAAAATAAGCTCAAATTGTGTCTGACAGAAGTATATATCATTGTAAGTCAGTTGATGGCAAAAATAACAGAAAGCTTAAGGGTTAAATGAACAGATAGGCAGTAGTTGAAGCTCAACTTCAAGGTCCTGCATCTGTTCGTTTGTACGAACCAGTACTGAGAAACGGGGTTCTCATTTCTGGCTCCAAATCTGCTCCTGTTGCAGTAAATCAGCATCGGCAACAGCTGACTGCCATCTCTCAGTGTTTCTCCAAGTCTGTGTTAATGTTTCAACACCAACAGCCAGGGCGATCTTCCCACACTCCCACGAACATGTTTGCTCTAACAAGAGGGTTTCAAGACAAGTGTTGTAGAGAGCTTTCAGATAGTGTGTGAAAATATCACAGGAGACATCGCTTCATTAGGGTGCACTTACAACCTCTGTGTGTGGGAAATCACATTAGTAACCTCACTGCTGCCCGCTTCGAAACTGATGGAGTTTAAAGGGCTCGACACGCTAAGGCTTCCTTTAATGTCGGTGTCATTTCAGCCACACTGCACTTACTGAGGCGAGGAAGTGTTATTAGGACCTGTCCTGTTATTGTTTTTGAAGGAAGAGAGGGGACGCACGCAGAAAGGAAAGTCGTGAAACGGAAGCTGTTTCTTTTGACATTGTTGACATTGTGCTGCCTCGGACATCGGAGGGTCTCATCCTGTCTTGGGAAGATTGACACTGTTGATCTTAATGGTCCAGTGGGACACAATTATGAATGGGAACAGGAGACTGTGAACTTTTGACCCTCAGGGGTAAAAACGAAAGGAAATGATGGTGATCTTAATGCGCTTTTTTGTTAAGGACACAAACAAATATACAGCAGGTACAAAATGTTATAAGGTCACATGGGGTTTAACACCAGGTTAAAGGAGTCGGGAACTTCCCAAAAGTCCAGTAATTGACTAGAAAATTTGAAGAAATACGACGCTCATGCCCCTCCCAACATCTCAGCTGAACTCAGAACTGCCTGCCTCCCCCTGCTGGCGAGGAGTGTGCAGTCCTCGCCAGAATGTGTGCATCCAAGCTGTAGACCATGAGCACGAGTAAATTACGTTATTACGGAAACCCGAGGCATCACAGAACAGACGCCTGAGAACAAATCAATAATGTAACAAACAGAGGTAAATAAGTTTAATAAGTTATAGACTTTTTAACACCATTTCACATTCTTCCTTAAGCAGTGGCATGTGAGAGTTAAGTTGAAGCTGGGGCTGCAGGGGCGGAGCTGGGGGTGTGTCTGGAGTGGGACTCTGTGATTGGCATTCTGTAAACACGCCCCCTGTTTCTGATTGGAGGAGCTGCAACAGGAGCGGTAGAAACTTGTAAAGTGAATCGTGAGCTGCATGTGGGACCAAAGGAAGGGATTCGTTTCTCAAATTACGTCATTTATGCTGTATTATTTGAAAAAAAAATGGTAATTTCAGCAGATTTGACAAAAATACACTTAGCAACTCCAACTTTGAACCCTAAAGTTCACTAAAGTTAGTGACGGTAGGATAAGTCCTGGATGTCCCTGCTTCCTTTTAAGCTCAAATCCATCCATCCATTATTTATACCCACCTATTACTATTCAGGGTCATCGGGAATCTGCTGAAACCTATCTCAGCTCTCTTCAGGTAAAAAGGCAGGTATACACCCTGGACAGACCACCAGTCCATCGCCGAGAATAAACACAGATGTCAGTTTATTTGTCAGACACTGACTTATACTGTGATCGGTTTGAACAGTTTTTTTTTCTTTTTTTGCCACAAAATCATCTTAAATTGTCTTAAAGTTTAAATATGCAGGAGTTTTGAATCTGTACAGTTTGGTAGATGAAGATGTAATGGTCTAATGTTCTCAACAGGGAGAGCTGATTTTTTTTTTTTTTTTCTGTAAATGAGATTGATAAGTTTTGTTCTGTGGCAGCTGGTCTCTGCCATGCAATACTGAGAGTCCTCCAGGGTTTCCTTCACTGGATAATCCTTGCACTTTGGCTAAAAAGCCTGCCATAAAGAGAGGAATCAGGCCAGATTCAGCTTGGTCTAGTTCGCCTGAGGCACAAAGATCTCCAAAATGCTTAAAAAGCCTGTTGTTTTAAGCTGCGATTCACCTTTCAACTGCTGCAGCTTAACCGTCAAGCAGCATCCCAGCTTCAGACACCCTTGTTATTCTGCACAGTGAAAGTGAAATACTTAGCTGGATAGAAATAAGCTAAATACATTTTTAACTCACAAAAATTTAAAGGTCACTTATTTTTCTTGTAGATTCCTCTTGTGGACTGTGGAGGTGATGAGAAGTGTGTCACTGACCTCGCCCTCCGAGCAGAGCCCAATGTAAAACGGTAAGCTTCAGCATAAGAACATACTTTCACGCTTTTAAATTAGCGTTAAAACACAACCGTGTGAACAGAAGGAAGCAATAAGAGTTGTAACTCTTCCTCTTCTTCACAAAGAGCACAAATAAGTCATTTTCTGATTAGATTTCAGTCAGAGGGAGCTGAATGTGAGTCTTACACGAGGCTTGAACAGTATAATTAAAAGTCGCTGTTGCTTGTATGGAATTCATTTATTTTATTTTCTCAGACAGTGATTTCTTTGTTTGTGCTGCTCTTGGGCAATAATGACGCATTAGGGATTTCCATGCCAACCTTGGGAGACATCTGTTAGTTTTAGTCAGTCAACAGTGTGTTTCACTTAATATGAAGATGCATCATAACCGGTTTAAGAGGAACAATTACAGCAGCGAGAGCTGCCAGCCTGAAGCTCATGCAGATCACCACTGCACCCTTCTGGGGACACGTGCACATCACAGCCCCTTCTCACAGTTTTTCATGTACTCCTCCAGGATGGATATCAAAGTCAACACAAATGACAAAATTGACGTGAACATCAACGTCAGGAACAAAAAAGACAACGCCTACAACACCAAAGTTACGCTGAGCTTCACTCCAAACATCAACTATGTTAAAGTCGAGGTGAGATTTCAACTTCTCTTCTTTCTGAAGCATTTTAGAGCTAACAGAACACAAACCGAAGCAGCACATAATGATGTTTGTTTTACATTTTCAGCCGGACACGGCATGCACTCTGAATGACACGAAACTGGAGTGTGGCGTTGGATATCCGTTCCTGGGTAGTAATGAAGAGGTTGGTCTCATTCATTGACTCTGTGGGATATAGGATACATATTATCAGTGTTAAACCGTCCTTTTTTTTTTAAATTAAAGTCATTGTGTGATCTGACATCCGCAGGAAAATTTCAAGGTGAAATTTGAGACAAATCCAAAGAATGTTCATGAGAAAATTCAGATCAATGTGACAGCAACAAGGTAAGACAAACGTAGCAGTATTTTCATTTACGCATGATCAAACATGGAGCTGAGAATTGATAAGTGACATAAATTACGAATGATTTTTCTTTTTAACATTCCATAATTTTAAAATAATTTCCACAGTGACAGTGAGGAGCTGTTCATGGATGACAACACTGTACAAATATCTATTCCTGTGAAGTATCAACCGGCAGTCATATTCACAGTGTGAGTATCTGTACAAAACATAATAATAATAATAATAATCTGTTTGATTTAAAAAAAAAAAAGACTCCTATTTTTTAACCCAAACAATAAAACCATCTTTATTTTATATCGGTTTTGAAATAATAAAGACATCTTGGTACTGAAGCACAGTAACAATTTTATTGCTGGTCTGTTGCTTTTTTTTAAAAAAAAAAAAAAAAAAAAAAAGCTTATGCTACTTTGTATATTTTTTTTATATGTGTAAATAAAAACCTAACATTATCTAAACAGTTACCAGAGATGTTGTTTTAAAATACAAATATTTTTGTTATTAAGAAAGCCATCTCTAGGAGTATTTTTCCTCTGTGTGAAAGGATTTTGAAATGATTTTTGTCTGTTAAAAAAAACAAAAGAAAATAGTAGTTTGGATAAAAATTAATTAAAAAATGTGTGCAATGTCAAAAGCGCAAATAGCGCCATGCAACCTGAAAGTTGTTCCCCCTGCACAAACTACTAAACTCCACTCCACACCCCACTGCCACAGTCAGTCAGAGAGGGTTGTGACTGTAAGGTGCAGCAATCCCCACCTTTGATAGTTTCAGTTCCATATTTGGAGTGGCCCGGATATATTTCACTTCTTCTCTGTAATTTTTCCTCTTTGTTTAACTCCCACTCCACTCATACAGCAAACAAAAGACATCAGTGAAGGAACTGCTTTAAAAAAAAACACACCACAAATCACCTAAAGCAGATACTTAAAGACTCTCTGGTGGACATAATGAAGCATTTAGCCGCTAAATGGTCAGTTGTTCTCTTCAGAGGGTCTGGTTGTAAAACTAAACTAAAAAGAGAGTCAATAAGGCATTTAATTTCATTAAGTGACCAGACAGACCACTTCAAATGGATGTAAATGCTACTTTGAGTTAGTCATTTTCTAGCAGAAGAGGAACTGAGTACTTTTGGGAGGGGTCCTCTAGCTTGCACCGTCTCTGGTCCCTACTGTTAGCAAAAAGCAGTTACAGTTACTTTGGACTTCCGTCCTGTGTATCACTTTACATCAGTATGTCACACAATAACAATGATGAAAGTAGTTCACATGCAAAACACAGATAAAAATGGAAGAGAAAACGAGAGAGCGACCAAGCCCGAGATCGAGTAAGTCATAGACATCATCATAAAAAAAAGTGACTTAATCTCCATGGCTGTAGATCCTCGGAGGTAAAAATTACAAACGTTCCTTCGCTGCTTTCATAAGGCAATGGTACAATGTTCACATTCATGTTCTTCTCTCAAGTGACCAAAATCTATGTTACCGATTTTAATAACTTGCATATTGACACATCTTTTTAATAATATGCACAATGCAGGAGTCCTGTGAACGAACACATTATAGTAAAAGACGGTGAGAAGTTTAACCCAGAGCTCAACAACACCAAGATGATTGGAGAGGACCTCGACATCAGCTACGTGGTAAGCTGTGCACACAACAACCATACATTAGGACTTTCTTGAAATATAAACAAAAAGCTGGGTGCAGATGTAAAGGGCCAGTTGTGCAGTCACAAGACAAGCTGAGGTTTACAGTTGAACTCTGTGTCCATGTGACGTAAGAAGGTCAGGTGACCTCCTAAACCTCATCACACTGTTGTCAGCGCCGGTAGTTTAAAGTGCAGCTGAAGGTTAGCTTGTTCTCAACTGCATCAACCCCTATAGGTCTCTGTTACGAACTCAGATCTGATAAGTTTTATTAAGAGTGTAAATAATTTCTTTAACACAATAAGACTCATATCTCACTCTTAATACTACTTTTTATTAATATTTACCTTCATTTAGACCCATGCAGGGAGCTGAATGAAATAACAGCAAAAAAATGCACATTTATAGAGCATTATTTATTCACCAGGATCATTGCACATAATGAAAATCATACTTTGCCTTTAGTAATGCTAATCTTAGCCTAGTAATTTATTATACTACAGTCACATTGAACTTCAAGCTACAGATTAAATTCAAAATGTTGCAGTTGGACAGTGCAGTTGGCCCAAAGTGTGTAGTTTTCCAAATGCCAGGCAAGATAACGATAAGATTTGATCTCTTAACCTTCTTTTTTTGACATGTCTGCAGGTGGATAGGTCAGCAGATAAAGTGACTCCGCCCCTTGAACTTACAGTGAAATATCCTCATCTATCTCCTCTGGGAAACATGTTGTTGGTTCTGAAAAACGTTGTCTACACCCCACAGGTGTCTACACACACACACACATTGACATGCACTTGTATTCAAGCAAACATACTCATCCTTATGTCTGGCCCTTGTTGCTCTCCAGGTGAAATGTGAACTCGGAGGCCTGATCAAGTCCAATAACAACATCCACGATTCCAAAACTAAAAAAGAAACCCTCAGTGTCTTCCTGCTGGTGAGTGATAGGATTTATGTTCCAAAGTCTGCTAAGTTGTTCCTGCTTCTGTCTTACTGTTTTTTTTTTTTCCTGCAGCAATGTGAACAAACAAAATGTGAAACATTTTCCTGCTCCATCCCTGAAGGCAGGAGCAGTCAAGTCAATATTACTTTCAAAATGTGGAAACCTACATTTATAAAGGTATGTTTAACCCCTTTTTTTCTCTGCAGTCAAGTGCGTTCTTGCAGTTAGGGTAAAAAAAAAGATAAATGTGAAAACAATCATGTAAGGGGTTTTTGTCTTCCAGGGAGATTTTTCCAGTCTGTATATGATGGTGAATGCTACATTGTCCTTTAAAAACACACACTTGTTTGAGCTGGGCAGCAACGACAACACAAGAAATGTAAGACACAAAGTTTTGGCATCATATAGTTGCATTGTCTCATTTATTTGTTACTTATGTGTAAAATATGGTGTGAATCTATGTCCTTTGCAGGTGACAATCCAAGTTTCCAAAGAGACAGTCAGTGGAATCCCAATTTGGATCATCATCGTCAGCATCCTGTTAGGACTGTTGATCTTAGCACTTGTCATCTTCATCCTCTGGAGGGTAATATTTCCTGACTCTTACTGCCAAGATTTTTTCTAATCTTCAGAAGCCTCCTGTCCAGCCAGCTGCACTTGGCCCAGCACAGCAAACAAACCGCTTAGTTTTAAGTTTAGCTCGGAAGAAAGATTATAAACAAGGCAGAACAACCGGCATATCAGAAATTAAAACGCTCCGCCTGTAAAGCAGAAAATTGTGTGGAGTCACAACTGGTTTGTTGCCACGGTTACCACATATTTCTCATGAAATACGAAAAAGGTGGCTGCAGCCGAATCTAGTGTGGAAGACTGGCAAAGAAAAAAAAAAAGGCAGGTCATATGAGTGCATAAATCTATCAAAGTCTTCCACTAATATGTTGCAGATGTATTCAAAAGACAACTGCAGTGCAAAAAGACAACTTTATCTGGCTGCTTTTGAAGTTTTATACGCCAAAAGTAAAGAAAAAAACAGCAACAGCCTTTTTAATATCATCTAGGCTGTAAATATTCAATAAAACATTTGTTCAGTGATTTTCAGTATTAGTTGAAACATTTTCAGTGGTTTTCCTAAAAAAAAAAAAAAAAAGGGATAACCTACTTCCAAAGCCTATGAAATCCACCTGAGATAACTGTCTCCTTTTGAAATAAAAATAGCTCTTGTTCTTGAAGCTTTTAGACCGGAACAGATGGGAAATAGCATTTATGTAAAAAGCAAATATATGTGTGTGTGTGTGTGTGTGTGTGTGTGTGTGTGTGTGTGTGTGTGTGTGTGTGTGTGTGTGTGTATA
>JAOWBL010003535.1:0-12186 GCA_028564865.1 Zenarchopterus dispar | reverse complement strand
CAGAAATTACATTCAGTGGATCATTTAAGTAACGTGAAGAGTAAGTTTCACTCCTGTGTGAGACATTTTGAACTGCTTACATTTTGTCTCTGGAGTAAAATTACTACATTAAGACACAATGCCAAGGAGCAAACTCTGTTCAGATCTTGTAGAGGCCAAAGAAGTTGCTGTAATGTAAGTGACTAAGAAACTCAGGGTGTGATATGTTCACATAAACTTTGTCATATTTCTTAAGCTGATGGGCTGAGCCGAAGTAACTGTCTGTGGTCCAGGAGTGACTGAAGTGCTGAGGGCAGAACCCTGCTCTGTGGGCTTTCATCAGTGTCAGGGACACGGGGTGTCCCACTCTCTTCACAAACACGGTGTGGTCAAATGAGGTCGTGGACTTGCACTCCTTAAAGATCAGCTCCACCCTTGAGTAAATGTGGTAGAGACCGGTCTCATTGACCTGCAGGGCTCCATCTTCAGGCTGGTACGCCACTCCACCGACGGTGAATGCCTGGCCTACCCTTGGCTCCCATCGCAAAGTCTTTCTGTATTGAGATGTTTCTATGCGTCCTGCCACAGCAAAGACAAGAAGTTACAAAATGTGGGTGTCAGAGAATGACAGAGTAGAGCCTATTTTAACATAAATGTTACCTATCACATGTGCAGCCGGTTGGACACTTTCGCTTTTTCCATTTGGTCTATCTTCATAGACACCTGAAACAAGCCTCAGATTAGCCACATCGCCTCCTCTTTTCCTCCATTTACACCTTGATGGAAATGCTTCAAGTGAAGTGGGTGGTGTTGAAAAATGGACACCTACCAATTTGCTTCTGGGGTGCACTAAACTCCAAGGGAGCCTGAGGTTCCGCCTTAAGTGAAATAGAAGGGGGAGACAAATCTAAATACCACATCACAAGCATGCTTGCACCTCTTTGCTTACTTCTTAAAACTGTCTCACAGCAGAAGTCAGAGAGAGAGGATTTCCTGTCTAAATGGACTGGTGACCACAGAGAGCAGTGGAGGTTATAGTTTGGGGGTTTAAATGTCAGAGCTGTTAGAAACATACAGCCTTCTCAGAGAACAATCAGACTAAAATTACAGAAGCAGTTATCAAACTTTGCAGGTCTGCCCAAACTTTCCAGCCACGTTTCCATGCTCCCACTTTACCTCTCTCTGTCACCCCCTCTCTATGCAAAGGTCACACCTTTTTTTCATTTTTGATGCTTTGCTATTATTAAAAAAAAGAGAAGTGCATGCAAAATAATATGATTACTATGATGTTCTAAAAAACATTACTCATGTATTTTATAGCTACAATCAGTAGTAAAATTTTACAAAGTACATTTTCACAATCCTCTTTTTTTTAGCCTCAGTCCCACTCATTTCCCTAGCCCTGCTCAGTAGATGTTCCTTCGTTTGCATTTTTCAAGTTAGTCCTTACCTTTTCTGCATTTCTCAGTTGTCTCTGTATGTGCAAAATCTGGTAGGCTTCAAATCCCAACGCTACAAACACCAGCAGGAACAGCAGCAGCAGAACCATGGCCAGGCTGTAGCTGATTCCCAGGCAGCCCCCTCTCTTTCTCCTCATCCTCTCCTGGGCAGGTGGGAAGGACCAGCAGGGTATCAGATTTGGAGGCTGTGCCAAGTTGTGCGTACTCCCACCTCTGTCCACGACAAACATCTCTGGGAACGGGTAGCTCTGGTTGCCACTCATGGTCAGGTCCTTCTGTGAGTCAAACTGCGTGTGCATCTGTCAACTCTGCACAGAGGAGGTGTCTCTTATGTCTGCACACACATGACTTGAAGAATTCAACTTCAGCTATTTAGGTATTCACCACCCACAATCTCCACCCACGCCTGCTCTGTAGACTGTATGTAACTTAAACATGTCAAGGAACTTTATAACCATCTATCTTCTCTTATGCTCTTTTTGCTTCATCTGCCCGCAACTTATTTTTTACTTCATGCATTTAAAGGTTTCATTTGGATAGAAGTTCAACTTCATCTTCTCATATACAGACCAGCATAGCATAGCGGAGTGTGAAACTAAGAGAAGTTTGAGGTTTCAGATGACTCGAACCTCCCTGAGCACCTTCACGCTGTCATCACAAAGAGACCTTTTCAAAATTTCCAAGAAAGGAAAGACAGAGCAACCACAAACCCACATCACCTGGTCAGCTTTATAGAAGAATCAGCTCGCTTTACTTTTGTTTTGGCTTCATACATTCTCCCTATGGTGTCAAACTATTGCTACTTCTTTTCCTACTCATTATTATTATTATCATTATGATTATTATTATTATCATCAAACTATATTCTTCTTTTTGCCCGTAATGAGACCTATTGTACAGTCATGTGCAAAAGTGAGTATCCTCTTTCAGTCCCATGTTTTGTGTGTGTGATAAAGATCAGTGGACTGCAGTGGGCTTAGTCAAAAATAACCTCAGGTAAACAATATGTAATATAACATATGTACAAAGAAACAGACTTCTCAGTGAACTGTGACCATCACTAAGGGAAGGGGCAGACCAGGATGTACCTCCTGAGGAGCTGGAGTCCATGATGGTCCATGGACTCCAGCAGAGAGAAGGACACTGGAGAAGATGCTGGCCATCACTGATGAGGTCAGCCACCCTCTGCACACCACCATCACAACACAGAAGAGGTCAATCAGCAGTAGGTTGTTGTTCCTTCCTTCCTACCTACCTACCTACCTACCTACCTAAATTCCTACCTACCTAAATTCCTACCTACCTACCTACCTACCTACCTACCTACCTACCTACCTACCTACCTAAATATCTACCTACCTACCCACCTACGTAGTTACCTACCTATCCACCTGCCTGCCTACCTACCTACCTATCTACCTGCCTACCTACCTAAATATCTACCTACCTACTTACCTACCTGCCTGCCTACCTACCTAAATATCTACCTACCTGCCTACCTACCTACCTACCTACCTATCTACCTACCTACCTACCAACCTAAAGACGTGTGGGCAATACTAAATATCAGACCTTACAAGCCCCCCTGAAGATGTTAGATGTTAAAGCACACTTAGAATAAAGAAGAGGACCAAACAAGTAAGACTGTTTGCCAGGATTGCCTAGAAAAAGTATCTTCTGTTAAAACAAAACATGAAAGTATGAATTAGATTCACAGAACTGCATCTGAACAAGCCAGAAGACTTCTGGTGCAATGTCCAACATGTCATAAAATAACGCCCAAGTAGCTTGGCCTTAATACCCAGTAAAAAGTAAGCGCTCTTGCACTTACAGTATTTATATATCACCTTTCAGACCTGACCCAGGTTCTGCAAAGTGCTTTACATTGTGTTTCTCTCTTACTCATTTACACTGGCACACTTACACCACAGGGTTTCTATTTCTTTGCCCTGGTATATTACATGTGTAATTTGATTTCTACACTCATATCCCAATGAGCACATTATAATGCACGTCAATACACGATGAAGCAAACGACTGATCTGCCAACCCCCCAGTTAGAGGACCACTGACTCTACCCGCTGACCACAGTGTTGTGTTTGGTGACAACTAAATATAACATTTCAACAGAAACACCTCATACCTACTGTCAAGCATGGCAGTGGAGGGGTGATAATGTGGGGTTGTTTTGCAGCTGTCGGACCTGACCACTTTGCAGTGAATGAGCGAATGCCCACAGAACATGAAACAATGCTGTTTAAGTAAGGATGGGGCTAATTTCCTCCACACCAATGCGAGGTACTGAAGAGGCTATGAAGGAAATGACTAATTCTAGTCTGATATCGATCTACATGCAATTGAATCATGGGGGTACCAGCACTGTAAAAATGATTTTTTTTTCCTTTTTGGCTTCATTTTTGTTCCGTCGGTCATGGCACAGTGAAAAAGGTTAACATTGTTTTTGTGGGATTGTACTTATCTAATATCTACAGCCAATCAGTTTATTATTAATCTTCTTTATATACACACACAAGTATAAATATATATAAAAATTGTACGAGGGGATGCGATCTGTCACATGAACATAACAGAGCAGTTTCAACAGTGATACAGCAGTTTCAGTAGCACGCAGTCTGTTCTGGGTGGGAAGAAGCGGCTGCCACATGAAAAGCACAGACATCTGTGCAATGGTTTGCGTGCTGGCTCCATATGAAATGTTAGTAATGACAGATGCAACAGCACTTTACAGAGGTGAGAACAAACCCCAGCTATTACCTCAGAGATGAGCTTACAGGAAATAACACACACACACACACACATACATGCGTTCGGAGTCCTAACACTTTTGGGTCTGTTTCTCTGGATACACAGTGATTACACCGCTACTTCGGTTGCAGGTGCAACAACCTCCATCATCGCTAGCGATCAGTTAATCAAGAAGGTCAATTACAAAGTATTGATCAGCCCTTGTGACGTTGGCAGCTCTGATAACGAGCATTTTCCCACCATTGTAGAAAAAAAGCATTTATGTGCATCAGGGTGCTCCGGCAGTGCTGTTCCACACAGATATAACTGTGTATTAAAATAAACCGCTTCACGTTTTCTGCGTGAATTCAAACTATGCGTGCTGTGCAAAGTGTGTCACAATTCCTGTGACTTCATTGGAATCTGTGTTCTGTCCAGTGATGCAAAAGTTTTCTTTCGTTTCTCCAGTGTCACGCGGACAGAAAGGTAAACCCACCTTGCAGTGTGAATTGAGCTCCAGCGAAAAGGGCAATTACGTCAGTTAACCGTAAACTTCACAGTGTGCCTTAACCCAATAATGTGCAGCGCGTTTCCCAGAAAGAGTCATGCTGAAAGCGGTCCTCGCAGCAAAAGCAAGAGCAGAAGCAGCAGCGCAGACTGGGTTAGGTGGGAGGGTGGGGTTTTGGGGTCTAACCAGTGTTCACTGCTTCTGCCCCAGTTAATTAAAACCAGAGAAGGAAAATACAACAAATCGCTGATTCAGCAACTATCTCTCTCAGTCATTGTTCGTTTCTGAATGGCTGCTGTGGTCTTGATGACTTATTACATAAACGACATAGTGCTGCTCTGCCAGAAATCAGTAACTGCAATAAATGACTGCTCATGGGTGTTCCTTGGAAACTGTTTCTAAAAAGTATAAGTTAATTTCAAACGAGGAGTTTGTTTTAAAATAAGAATGTGATAGTTTGTAAACTTTTAAATAGTTGCTGCTTAACTTCTAACAAAAATGAAGCACATTGCAAAGGTATGACAAAACTAAGCAGTTTTCTTAAATTTAGATTTAAATGGATATACATTTGGGTTCTATGTAATGATGCAAACTGGTAAAATGGGGAAAAACAAACACACACACTAGGAACAGAGTGTGTATTAGCCGCTTTCTAAGAAAGTGCTGATGCTGCCAAAACCTGCAGAAATCACATAAGTGCACTTATGCAATCTGACTAATGACAGTATTTATATACTTATTTTAAGAGGACCCAGAGTCTGCAGGATCACTAATCAAAAGGCATCACGAGCTTTCCAAATAGTTTAGGGATGAAGCTGACTGGGTTGTTGAAAATGGGAATAAATAAATTAATAAAATTTTTTAAAAATCAGAAATTCTGTAAATCCCAGGAGCACCATACAATCCATAGTCACAATCTGAAAAGAATATGAAATATGGTAAGAATTATTATCAAAAGTCATGGATCAGGCAAAGAGGGGGAAAACAAATAACCCTGAGGAGCCTGGAGGGCTCCACAGCACGGATGGGGTCACTGGCCAGAGAACCACAACAACCCGACACTCCACAGAGCTGGGATTTTAGGAAGACTAGTCAGGAAAACACTGTTACATGCAGAAAAAATAAACAGATTTTTTTTTTTTTTTTAAAAGAAAAAAGTATTTTGATCAGATGAGACTGAAATGCAGTTTTCTAGACATCTAGGAAAACTACATTTGGCACAAACCTACCATCTCAAAAACACAATCTCAACAGTTAAGCCCGGTGGTGGCAGCATCATACTGTGGGGGTGAAGAAGTCACCAGCAAGCACTAGGAAACTAGTCAGTTAAGAGAATGATGATGTTAAACACAGGTCAGTTCTTGAGGAAAACCTGTTCCAGTCTGCCAGAGATTTGAAACTGGGGTCCAGCTTCACTCTTCAGCAGGACGATGACCCGAAACACACTGGTTTAAGTGTGTGGTTTAAGAGAAAACACTAAAATGTGCTGGGGTGGCTAAACCAAAGCCAGACTTCAATCCAACTGAGAATGTGAGCTCTAACCTAATGATTGATCTACAGAACCTATCCAACTAGAGGGAGCTAAATTCAAAAAGTCAAACAAAGATGGCTGATGTACCGAATATCAAGAAACCTGTGCCTGTAAGTATTGTAAAGTACTGGCTTTGAGTGACTGAATACTTAGGCACAGTCATGTTTCCTCAATCTTTTTCTTATTTTCTTCAAAAGTTAAGGACAAATGGCTTCAAAATAAAAAACAAAAACAAAAAAAACATTTCACATCCTTGAAGCTGTAGAGTTTGTAAATAAAGTGAAACAAAAGCCGATGTGACATCATCATAAAACTTTATCAGATGAGAATTTTCTAATATTCTATATTCATCTCTGCCTAATTTCACATTTTGCTGTGTTTGAAAGTTGAAATATTTATTTTCAAACAGACACACCCTGTGGACAAAGGGGATGGAGTGGACTCAAGCTCTTAACACCAGCTGCTACAAGCTTTTGGTCTCTATTCAAACAAATGTGTTTGAATAGAGACCAAAAGCTTGTTGAAGACATTTCATTATGTACTTATAAATTGTGCATTATGAAGGAAAAGTAATATCCAGAATATCTCTTTTTACAATGCATGTGTTAAATGAAGACAAACCATTTTGTGATCTTTTGTAATATAAAAATGTTCTACGTGTTACAGTCTTCATCTGAAGAGGAGTAACAGTCCAGTCCCAGAATGTGACCAGTCCTCTCCTCTGCTGTCCCACTGTTGGGTGGTTCCCCCGATACTCTCCCTTCTGCTTCAGAGTCTGACTTGTTCTCTTGGACGACACTCAGCTCAACAGCAGAACTCTTCATTGGCCCACCACTGTTGTCTCTGGTTTGTGATGAAGACCTCTGACTCCATGTAGAATTACTCAGGTTTGGCAGACCAGACTGCAGCACCTGGGCAAAGCTCTGCGTTTTAGAGGTAGTCAGCTGATTTGATGATCCCCTGAACGCAGCTGTAGCCACTGCCAGACGTGTACTGTCGAAGGAAAGGGGCTGGTCCTGGGCTGGCGAGACCGCCTGTGAGCTTTTTGAGACTTTGAAGATGGAACCAAGGGTTTGGAAGCTGGTGTCAGAGAAGCCACAAGGTCCCTCTGGTACTGAGGATTTGAAACATCCTGACCAACTTCTGACTGAGCAGCTTCCACCTTCGCCCAAGTGACTAAGACCATCAAATGGTTCAGAGGGCCGAGGGGCTTTAACTACGAACCAACAACAAAAAAAAAAGAAACAGAAAAGACATAGTCAGTTACTGAATACTCAAAGGAAGGCTTTTCACAAGCAAGTTAAAGCAATGAAAATAGAGAAGAAATAATGAACAGATTTAACTCCAACTTGTTTCATATTCTTTTAGCAAATGGAGTAGTTAAAGAAACATGACTAGAAACTATTCTTTAGTCATAAACAGAACAGTACATCTGTGCACAATACACATTTTGAAATTCTTGTTGAACATAACTGGCAGTTAAATAACTAAAAAATGACAAATGTGCCATAAAGGGAGCATTCACTATTTTAAGTGATAATTCTTTTCTTTAGTTATATACTTTTTAATTTGCATTATTTGTAGCCATTTGCCCTAAATTTCATGTGTTCAGAGTCCCTACAGAGCTGTTTAGTGTGAGGGCTTTTCACTAAACAATAAAATGGTCAGTTGTTTAGATTTTTAAAGATGACTTTAAAGACAGAAAACTCAAAAGGTTTTCTTAGAAAAGTGTGTATGACAGAAGTTGTTTGATCAAAACTTTTAGGCAACTGAGCAAACATAACCACTGACTGATGCTTGGAGAGATTTGCTCGTCCGCTCTCCGTTTGCAGTATGCTCTGGGAGTCCAAGGCTTGTGTTTACACGAGGGGTCCAAAACTCGTAGTTTGGTGATGAAGCTCTTATACTCTTTTTCTAAACTCTCGATGTGGAGCTGGAACTCAGCTATCTTCCTCTCTGGGTAATGAGAGAGCTGCGATTGCTGGGGAGAAGATGAAACCAATCAGATAACTCACACATGCAGTTTGACTTACTCTACATATTTAAAGAGTAGGATTTTATACCTGAAGGTAATACTCTATTTCATTTTTGATGCTGGGGATCCACTTTTTCACAGAGGATGCTGAATTAAGAGAAGACTGTGAAGGAAAACGGTTGTATGAAACAAAATATTCAGGGGAAATTGAACACATGAGATGAGCCTGTAGAGTTTCATTACCAGCTTGGGCCTACGCTCATGAACATCTTTGAGTCGCCCCTCTAAAAAAAGAAAAGAAACAACTTAAAATGAATGCTATTACACCTGCTCGGAAGACGAAAGAAAATGCTAACAAACAGCATAAAAATTGACCTTTGACTAAAACCTCTAAGAAACCGGAAAAACGTAAATATAACGGGAAAAGTGCCTCACGCGCTGACAGCTAGCAAGTCTGTGGCTAATGACGGGGTTTTATTTATTTTTTTAAAATCAGGGATATATAAAATAAAAGACAACTTATGTTACGTTTACCAGCTGCTTACCATCTCTCTCTTTCTGGAGCCACAATCTGTTCAGTCGCCCTTGTTGTTTCTCTTCGTTTCTTGCCATTTCGTCTCGACAGAAACAAACTGCACAGACGCAACATTGTCACGTGACACGCGAGACTTCAGTCACGTGACATGGAATCCTAAAAGGGCATACCTACCTTTAAAAGGATGTTTCGGTTTATTTGAAGTGGTGTTGTGTGAAGATCTTATGAGTGATTAAATTAACCCTAAGCCTGTACCAGCGGGAATATTGACAGAAATGAGTCTCATAATCAAATGTTTATACACGTCTGTGGCCTTTATGAGACTTATTTCGCTAAAAAAAAAAAAAAAAAAAAGAATAAAAAAATCATACCTCATCATTGTAGTCATGGTTCCAAAAAACACTGTAGTAGATACACCAGATCAATACTGAATCAGACAGCTAATGACTGTTTTTTTGTTGTTGTTGTTGTTGTTGTTGTTGTTTTTCCCCTATAGATCACAAAAAAAAAAGTATCTGATGTCAGCACTATTCTGTGGTCACTTTGCACTGCTACTGGAGTTTAATGTTGGGGTCTATGAAGTCAGGACATCAGCAAAGTTTCAAACACTGTTAGTGTTATGTTTCTTGGCACTGTTATGTTGTTGCTGTCACACAGATAAAAGGTAAGGTAGTGAGCATCAGCTGTACACTATTTTTCATCATCCCTTGGGGGATAATTGAGTATTGTAGAATATTACAATTCTCATACATATTTAGACAGCACTACAACATGACAGCCACACTATGTGTTGTATTATATAGTGAGTCGGGGGTTGTGCATGTAATGCATAGTTGCCCAACTGTGGTGCTCAAGGGCCTTCATTTAAATCAGGTGCACTGAAGCAGGGAAACATCTGAAATAGGCATGTTGAACTCCAGTCCTAGAGGACCACTGTCCTGCACATTTTAGACATTTTCCTTTGCAAACACACCCTGATACAAATGACTGTGTCATTAACAGATTTGTTAAAACTTAAAGACAAGCTGACAATGATCCGTTAATTTGAGCCAGGTATTTAGATGCTAAGAAAGATCCAAAACATATAGGACAGCAGCCCTTAATGACCAGAACTGGAGAACTATGATGTTGTATAAAAGTATTAAACTCTTCAATACAACATTTGTTTGAACCAAATTTATTTTAGTGTTGGAAAGGTATTCATGTATGACCCTCAATCCCAATAACTCTGAATTCCTCTGTGATTTTCCAGGCTGAGTCTTGCTGTAATGAATCTTTTGCAGGTAAAACACTAGCTACTGTTAAGTAACTACACATTGTGGTTCAAATAATCTCAAATATCCCTTAAAAACCCCAGGACATGGGAGGGTGGTCCCCCTGCTCATATGTGGGATGTAGAGCAAAAAGCAGTTCTTCAAATACAGTATAAAGTTGATTAAATAGATAATTTAGTAGATGCTGCATCAGGTAAATTTGTTTCTCTCAGGTGCCTTATTTGCACAGTAATATATTTTTGGAAAATGAAATAATTTGATGGCTTATATTGACGTTGTGAATGTGAAAACATTTCTGAATTCTGAAAACTCTAATTAATAGCACATCAGTTTTTTTTCCATCTTCCTTTATTTATTTTTTAAAGATTTTTTGGCCTTTATTGAAAATGGTAAGCCAGTAAATTGAGATTTTTCAGAGTTGGCTGCTCTGGGATTGTAGTCTCTGTATATGGGATGTCTACACAATCATATGAGCATTTTGGACCCCAATAACATCGGTCTGTTGATCTGCTGATCATTAGTTTGAAAAGTCATTAACCACCTGGTTCAGTAGTGACATGGTGTAAATATGTTTACAGTTTTTTTCTCTAAATGGGTTAGTTTTATCCATCCATTTTCTATACTCGTTGAATCCAATTACTGGGTCACGGGGGTGGGTTACTTTTATTAGACTATAAACTTCAATTTATTAAACAAATTCAAGGCTGGAACATAACATTTTAATCCTGTTTGTTCCTAATGCCAACATGCAATAACTCAAAATAACTGGTGTAAAAGTCAGACAGAATTCAATGACAGATGAAATTGACGTAACACTAAAGTTGTATGGAAAGTTTTCTTCACTCAGAAGTCCAAAAGTCGCATTTGCTTCTGTGAAAAGCGTTCCATATCATCACCCTCTTAAAATAATGGTCAAAATTAATAATTTTTTTTTCCTTTTTCTCAATCCGGTTCCATGGTGGGGTATTTTTCAGAATGCTGAGTCATGTCACAGTGATGGAAAATAATATGTGCGGGAAGAGAGGTTTGGGGTTTGCCATTTGCAAATAGCTGAAAAAGTCTTCAGTGGGAAAATGTTTAAGAAACCAAAAAAATAGTCCCACCGAGACCCACCGAAGGTTTCAGTATTAATTACTTTTCATTTTGACCTTTTTTCAAGAATTACACAGGAAGAAAAACAGACACAAGCGACTTACTGGATGGGTTTCTTTATCTGATACCATCTGTGCATCATTATCAGAGAGCCACCACAAAAACAATATTAGCAATCCAAAGAAAATTGAGAGCCGCAAAGTTTTACAGCAAAAACTGCAACACATCAGTACATCAATCTTGCACGGCATACCAAACCCTTAAAATTTACAGTATTGTAAGATAAACGTCTGTCATACTTGAGCAAGAAAATATTAGATCCTTTTTATGTGATGTTTTCAGAAAAGGTGGATAAAAGAATAAAAGCCAAATTTATTCCAGAGGTATCAAGGCAAAAAGACTTGACCGTTGTAACATTCATATTTCTAAACTGAACACTGCTGTTATCCCCGTGCCTTTTTACGTTTCATTTTCAATTTCTGGTTTCTAAATCTATTTTCTTTGTGGTTTTGTTGTGACTTGTATTTGCATCCTTATTCTATTTTTATGATGTTGTTGTTGTTGTTTTCATCTTAATGTCACTGAAAATCACTTAGGCCTGGGTTGGGGCTACCAGGTTGTGGCCCTGGGCCCCTGGGTTCAGGGCCCAGCCCCCGTTGGTGGTGACACGGTCCTTGTGGGATTGGGGTCCTGGGGGGGTGGAGGGGAGGGCCTCTTGGGCTGATCTCCCTGCCTGGATGAGGGGCCGGCTGGGGGTTGCACGCTCATGGGAGATCCCGGGCCGCCAGGGAGGGGGTTGATCACCACACTGCACACGCCGCACCCATCACTGTCTTTTTGTCAGTCTTACACTTTTGTGTTTCTCATTGGTGGTTTAGTCCTCCTAGGCAGAATTAGGAAGTCAGATATTAATAAAATATGTAAGATTAGACTGTCAAGGAGGACTGGTAAAGGACACACACCTCATATAATGTATCATATGAAAATATCTGCTGCAAGATTAAAATAACATTAGATTTATATATATATATATATATATATATATATATATATATATATATATATATATATATATATATATATATAT
>JAOWBL010003534.1:0-12187 GCA_028564865.1 Zenarchopterus dispar | reverse complement strand
TATTAAACACTGTCATCAGACAATTATTAATAACTTCTTAACAACTAAACTAGCACCCCCTGCTGTGGCACAACAGGGGGATGTTCTCCCTCAGTCAAAGACGAATGAATCAGTTGGTAGCCTTGAATAGCTAGTGGGCTCTATCCTGGGCAAAATTGGTTGCAGCTGAATGCATTACAGCCAGCCATTAATTTCAGCTGTTGCAACACATCTTATTTTGCTTCTATTTTAATTTTTGTTTGTTTTCTACAGATTAGGAGTCTTGCTTACATTTTGCATATATACATTAAAATTCAGCACCCTGTAGTTGCCAAGGTTTTGAAATCTAGCTTATTTTCAATTCATTTTTAACTTTTTTCTTTCTCTTGGTTGATCCATGACTTTATACACATTTTCTTACTGAGGTAAAGCACAACATTTATGAATGACACACTGTAACTACATTCTGTGAAGAGTTAACCCCCAGTATCTCAGCATGTCACGTTTGGCTTCATCGTTAATATTGATTGATTGGTTGATTGATTGATTGACTGATCTTGACATTACAAACTAAAAATGGAAATGTATTTCTCCTTTACCATGTTTTAAAGTGTGTCTTGCACATATCTGTTGAACTTTCATGCAAATACATCAACTGTATTGATGAAGGTAAAATTCAGTTAAAATTGCTTTTAAATTAATACTTTTTCCATAGCAGAAAAAAAATCATCACCTTTTCTAAGTGCAAAGAAATAATATACCTAATCATTATTGCACATTTATCCGCATTGCTTGAAACACAAAAGATTTACTGGAGGATCACTTGAACTTATTAGACAAACAGCTTATTAGCTAATTGCTAGAAGAGGGACAATGATTACCCTCATTTTGTCATCACTGGGTACCAGAAAGGCTTGCATCAAGCCACAATGGTTTTGGCTTTGAATACAGTGGTATTGAAATAAGTGAAGGATTATATGCTGTAGGTGAATTTTTAAAAAAAGACGTGCTTCCAAATGGGTCTGATATGTGATATTGATAATATGTGATCTCATAGTGAGTTGCAATTTATGGCACATGAGATCAATATCTAGTGAAAAAATCTGTGTTTATGTACATACATACATGCATACACACACACACAGATAGATAGATAGACAGATAGATAGATAGATAAAACTTAATGAATTTTACAGTGATCAGCATTATACTGGTGTGCAGCTATATGTATACAAATGAGATCAGATTACCTGTCCCTCCTAAATAAAACAATATAAATAGATTAAAAAAAACATTGTTTGGGGTTTTTTTTGTCATTTTTACAGATGTTAAATGTTTTTAAAATCCTCATATCCTGATCATCAGATTAAAAAAATATTAAATGAGTCCTTTTTACACAGTAGACAATAACTTCACAGTTACTCATATGACTGTCCCCCCCCCTTTTTTTTTTTTTTTTTGGTTGTGTCTTGTAATCTTTTTAATAAGATCACAGGACCTTCAAGTGTAATATTGTAAAAAGATGCCCTGTTTGCGGTGAGAAAAGGTGTGTCATCTCGGATAAAGTTATGGGGCTGTTTGTCAGGGTACTGCACCTCATTTGCCGTGAAGGGCAGTCTTGATGGTTCAGCGTACCAAAATATTTTGGAAAATACTATGCTTCCAATTTTGTGGCAACATTTTGGCAAAGGCCCTTTTTTATTTCAACACTACTGTCCCTCAGTGCACAAAGCAGGGATTATAAAACATGGTTTGATGGATATGGTGTGGAAGAACGTGATTTCAACCCCTTTGGGGTGAAATGGAATAGAGATTATGGCAGGCCTTCTTATACATCACAAGTGCCTGATATTGTTAAAGTTCTACAGAATGGATGGACACAAATGTACATATAGCCTCTGTAAAACAGATTGAACAGATTAGTAAAAGTACTTCATTAGCTTTTTGGAATATTTTATGAGTCACTGTAGTTTCACAACAATAACTAGAGACTCACCTTGCTGCCAGTCCAGGTTTTGATCCCCTTCTTCTTTCCACTCACTTCCAGATCATAATTACTCCTGTACATTAGTCTTGTTTAATCGTTTGGCCTATTTTATGTCCCTCATTCTGATTTGGGTTAAAACCTGTTATTTCTGTACTAGACTCTTTGGCCCATCACCACCCACACTCCTGGCCTCAGGATTACTATTCCCTGGTTCAGAGCTCACCCAATTCCTGGAACATCCCTTGCCAAAGTCTCACAGCTGTCTTATGTTACATAAATCTGCATTTCCCTCACTGCATTCTAGGATCAAGTTGTGATACGGTTGCAAGATCCATGTCATTTTCTGTGCCACAGTGCACATGGATCTAAACCAGTCAGTTGCTAGATCAAGTGAAAGCTTCTCATCATGCTCTGATGATTTACTGTTGATTAAAAGCAACTGCAGTGCATGACTCCAAAAACTAAAGCTTGATCCTGTGAGATGAACATTGTTATAATCTTCATTGTGTCAGAGCGGGACTAAATCAGATGCAAATCTAATGGGGAGGCATTGCAAACTGATTTCACACTGATTATTCAGTGATATATTGCTGACATGAGATAGGCCTATTATTGTTTTCAACAGGAGTGTATGTTTTTCAATTATTTTCTCTTGGAAAGTATAAAATGACACAAACTTTTGAAACCATAATGCAATTAAACTCAGTTTTTCAATATGTCACTGTCTTCAACAGTAATAGAAAACTACTTAGGCTGACATAAATTTTACTAAAGCTAGCAAAAAAACATAATACAAAAATGAAAGCTTTTTATTTTGCTTTAATCCCATAATTTATTTATTTTTTTTTTTTTAAATGTCTGCACAATGCCCTGGAAGAGAAAAAATTTCAGACAACACAGCTTGTAGTGTCAGCAGATAACTGTTCTGTTCAGACTACACAACTTGTTGTCATGTAATCAGGAGTCAAAGTCATTGTGATGTTCACAGTGCATGACCAGTGAGGAACAGGGGGGTCACACAAAACAGTCTGATTGTGACCTGGTCATCCAACTGCTCCAAAAATCACATTCATACTAAATATTTGTTCACTGTCAGCAACAATTTGGTGATGTGTGTGTGTGTGTGTGAGTTATATAGACATAATGACTGAGCACCAGCTGATGATCAATGACTATTTACTAATATGCTTCTAAATAGTTGGAAAACTGTATAAAACATACAAAATATACTAAAATGAATAAAATTTATAAATCAACCAATCATAAAGAAATTACAGCAAGAAAACTAAGAAATTAAACTTAACCTAACAGGGCAAAACGAGAGAAAGGAAAAAAGAAAAAAACTTTGATCTAGCACCACATGAAATCTCTGGCTGCAAACTTCTGGAAACTTTTTTTCTCACCTCTCTCTCATCAAAACAATAGAGACTTCAATTAAAAATGGAAGAGAGCACCAGATTAGGATCAGCTACCTAATATGACAGGAAATGAGCCAGGGGAGGACAGTGGCTGGAGGACTCATACATCTACAGTACACACTATTTACTTACTAACCATTCAGGAGGATTTCCTTCATGTTATCACCAGCAACATATAAGATAACATGTAATGGCAGTAAGAACTCTGTGAAGCACAGTTTCTCTGTGTAGCACAGTTTCATACATAATCCAATGAGTGGTGGGGCGTATGGTTTGCATCCAAAGAGTAATATTATTCTTTCTGGGTCATTTATTAACAAAAAGAAAAAAAGAGAGAAAGAAATAGCATCCATAACTATATTTAACCTGGATTTGAAATGACATCCATTGAAATTAAACATGCTTTTCGGTGTGTGTGTGAGCGTGTGTGTTGGTGCCTTCCCTCAGCCACTCTGTCCTTATTGTATCACGAAGTCTGCTACCTCCAGAATGGAACTCCTTATTTTCTCATTACAGCTGACAGCCTCAGCCAAGAGGCTGCTATTTTTAAAAAGGAGTGGGTGACAGTGTGAGCTAATAAATGAGTGCACTCACAAACACACAGACACATTTGCTTGCATTCGCATGCACGGAAACATCGGCGCAAACATATGTTAGAACGAAAACAGATACATGTTTTCACTTTATGTCAGTTATGCAACAACAGACGTGTTCTCAACAGCACCTGCGACATTTGTATCGCCACTCACCTTTATGCGTCATATCATCAGCATTTCTGCATACAGATGTCACTATGCCAACACACACAAACACACATTTACACAGCTATGAGAGATTGCTTTCCCATGTCTGTGTATCAAACTCTTGTGTTAGTTTGAATAACAGATCTAATTTTCTTCAAAGCCATCTGGATTATCAACTGACACCAGCAGGCAGCTAGAAATCATTTCCGATTTCATGTAGTTTAAGATGTAACTGCACCTGTTTTTGTGCTCAAATGGGAGGAGAGACAGAGAGGAGTACAAGAGATTGACAGAGAGGCAGGGAAGGAGTGGGAGAATGAAGAGTTTCTTCAAGTTATCTCCTTGACTTTCTTTTTTCTAATTCTGTCTTCCTTCCTCCCACATTTTCTCCCTTCTCATTTTCTGTTCATTTGTAGTTTTATATACTGCTGATTGCCTTCTCTCTGTCAGCCACATACTCTTGTCAACCACCAGTGTGTGTATGTGTGTAAATTTAATCTCCCATGCCAAGTTTTGGCCAAAATCTACCTTTTTTTCGCTGCCAATTCTGTTCAAGTCAAGCCCTTTACTTTTTGCTCTTCTCTTCCTGGTATAGCTTTTTTAGCTATAGATTGTCTGTTGTGGTTGTGTTGCATCCTAATTGGAGTCCCCCACAGACATCTATCTAGTGTATGGCTATTGACTAGTGGGGTCAAATGCATCAGCTATTTTGCTGCTAAATGCCCAATTTATATCCCACGTCTAAATGCAGAGCAGTTAGGCGGATTAGGATGTGTCCACCAGTACTAATGATTGCCTCAGGGTTTCACAGGGTTTTAGGAAAATGTTTCCAACTATGCTTGTGTAAACACCTAGGTAGATTTAAAGCTTATATTGGTTTTCAAATATTTATTGAATATTAGAAAAATAAAATAACGTAAAAGTCACTTTTCCAGTATCTTAATGCTTAGTGAGTAATTGGACGTTTATGTGCTTGATTCTGCCATCTTGAATAGATGCTCAAACACAACAGCAGCTTTAGTTGAAAAGTATTTTGGATTAAATCTAAGGAACCATCAGCATTGTCACCATGATACTATTCTACTATAATGACACAGGAAAATGTATCTACACGTCAAAACTGATGTGTCTATAAAGTAAAACATCACTCTAACACCTTAGTGAATGGTGGTATAAGTTTTGTGATTGAAGCTCTGACATTGAGACACTGTGTGGTCCATCTGTACTATGCTGTGGTTCTGCACTTTGGTTCCCTGTTGAGCTCTGCACTCCCTTTGTTGGAGTGACATTGAAACTGGCCGCTTATCCCTTGATCACAGCTAGCTTCATTTGTCTCAATTAGCTATGGCAGATTTAGCTTTTCTCATGTCCACTTCAATTAGCTGGCTTTGCATTGCTCTGGCATTTATGTCAGAGATAGCATGTGTATGTGTGTGGAGGTTAGCATGTGAATGTGGGTAGAAACATGGAAGGAAAGCAAAAGAGAACAGATTTTTGCATCCTTTGTTCATAGCATCAAACATTGATGTGCTAATTAATTACTTGGCAACCCATGATGATGTAAAATGTACCTCCATGTCTTTCATTCAGTTAATAATCAACAAAGTTTTATTTTTAACTAAATTGTACTCTGATGTAGATTGATATGGAAAGGTTTTTGAATAAAAATCTTGAAAATGTAATTCAAATAAAAAACTTTAAGAAACTGTTTCTTTCAGATTGACTACATGTGGCCTCGCTGTTACAATAGCCCTTTTTACACAGAGGCCACCTCATATCAGTACAATAAATTTTGAGCTGTGTGTTCTGCCAGGCCTTTTGACCCTTATACACACCAATTTGGATTTGTGATTACCTTCTCATTGGGGAAGCATCAGTACTGTGTCTTCAATCCACCGTTCCATTTATAGTTGCACAGAAGACATGAATGTACAATAAATGTTTATCTGCATGCTTTTATTGTGATATGTGAAAGGGGGGTTAATGGCTAACGTGAAACACAAAGTACTTGATTCCTGACAATCTTACTTTGTTTTCATTAGCATTCTTTTCAATTTTATGTACCAGTGAACTCATATTCTCAGCAAACAGTTTAAACTTCCTTCCCCTTCCTCTCCTTTTTTTTTTTTTTTTAAACTGCTGCTTTAACATCCTCAGTGACTCCTCTTCAACGCATCTGTATCTGGGCATTACTTGAGCTTTAACAAAGTTCAGTCAGGGATTCCCATAAGAAAACAATGGTACCGTTGTCATGGTTACTTATTAGAAAAGATGATAAGAATGGCAGATTTACCAGTAGATATCCTTTAGGTGGCATGGAATTAAAAAAAAAAGGATAGAAAAAAAATGTTTAAAGAAATCAAGATGTTCTGAAAACAAAAAACAACATTACCATAACTACAGCATGAGGCCAACACAAGTTCAGTGCCACTATTGACTGTATTGTCAGACTTTCAAATGCCCAGCTTTTTCAGAATGGTCAACTTATCTTTTAAAAAATGGTGGCACATGAAACTGAAGTTAATAATTTGTTTGACAATGTGTTAGAGCACTAGGCAGCATCATATAAATGCATTTTATTATATTGTGTTCAAAGTCCATCCATCCATCCATTTTCTTGACCCATTGTTCCATTTCTGGGTCACGGGGGTGTTCAAAGTCCAAGAAGTAAAATGACAAATTCTTTTGGCCTTTTCCCTTTTAGTTGCCCAAACAGCTGATTATTTTGCATATTTATTTAGCATAGGTTTTTGCATCACATACCTTTTCTGACACAACCCTCCCCATTTTTCTGAGTTTTGGACTAGCACCACTAAATGTTGATTAAAATAATTTGATTTTCAGGCAGTTTAAGGTCCTATGTGGGGAAAACTCCCTTTGGTGCAGACTAGAACCATACAAGTGATAAAGCCATTAAGACTACATGCTTTGAAAGTAAGAAAATGTTGAATAAACAGCCCCAAAAGAAGTCAGGACAGATGGTACAGACTCATACTATGCTTGTAATAGAGCTTCAGGCCACATTTTTAGCTCTGTGATTTTGTGCTCTTTTTGTACAGTGTGGATTGACAAGGTTAGGTTTAAATTTCAATATTTTTTTGTCTTACATCTTGTTGGATAATGTTTTTTTTTTCTTATTGTTAACACAAAACTGTGAAAGGAGACAAAACATAATTTTAAAAGGACAAGACAATCATATTCATTTATAACTTATAAGATTGAGCATCCATCTATCCATTTTCTATACCCAATGAATTCTTTTCCCTGGGTCACGGGGGGCTGCTGGAGCCTATCCCACATCATTAGAGGCAACAGGCAGGGGTACACCCTGGAAAGGTCACCAGTTAAGATTGAACAGTGAAGAAAAAAAAATCCTTCTGAGGTCTATGCTTGCAAAAACAGAAAAAACAAGAACACATCATTCTCATGCTAGTGAGATCTGAGTCAGGATAAGTAGTCTCACCAAGAGTCAAATGCAAAGCCACCCCCCCATCCCCACAACACACACAACTATAGTCATCTTTATGTAAATTAGTGTGAACTTAAGAGGAGAGAAAGATGCTTGATGCCTTATCCCATGTCAGTAACAGGTTGAAAACGCCATATGCTCACTCACCAACATCATCATCTTGTTTTCACACCTCTCGAAAATGTGCTTTCTTTACTGGGTAAGATGCTCTTTCAGAAGTGTTACTCTAAAGTGTGACTGATGTTCTTTTACTGTAAATACTAAGATATAGTTCATACTTTTGTTTTCTATTCACACATTTTGTGTGATTTTTTTTTTCCTAAGAGGGTTGCTGTTGTTCTTGCCAGAGTATCGATCTCTTGTAATGTTTAATTATTCAGCTTTATTTTGTTTCAAGACACTGTTTTTGGATTTGTGATCATGTGAGCCATTATGAAACGCTCTCACTTGCCTTCACTGTCGCTCTTTTTCAAGTTGCTTTTTCTTTCATTTTTAAACTACAGCAGAACTTTTTATTACCAGCGTATTATGTACTGGCCATCTCGTCTGTTTTGTGTACATTGTTCTTGCTTGGAGTCGATCATTTTTAAGATCCTGCATTATGCTCAGTAAATTTTAATTGCATGATTTCTATTCACATTCATTTCATTTTTACTCTTGTGATCTTGACTGGTCAACCAGTTTTGGATTAAGTCCTAATAAAAAGTTGATTACTTATGTTCTGATAGTTTTTATAAGCAAAGATGATACAAAGTGTGGCTTGCAGTGGAGACACTGACTGGTCCCTTGCCTGTGGCAGCAGTGGGAAGATCAAAGCAGCAAGGCTGCACATACCCCGGGGAACTGAGAATGAGAGATATTCCGCTAAGCAACAAGAGTTTCTGCAATACAGTGATCGATTTTTGGACTGACAATACGAGCGTGTACAATGCTGGCTCAGTACAAAAGGTGGTACTCTGTTATATAGTCTGAAGTCCCGATTTAGAACAGATAAGAGAGACGTTCTGGAGGTTTGAAGTAGCTCCTTTGCTTATTCTGAAACCATGTCACTCTCTGGGTGACAGAGCTCTGGTTTCCCTTTTCTTCATCTGTCCTATTTTCCTCCTCTCACTAGTCGAGGGGTGGCAGCATTCCCTTTTGTTATGCTGGACTTCCTAGTGGATTCACTCCCAAGATGTTGCCATGGAAACAACAAGACACTTTACCACCTCAGGTAGAAGTATCCCAGCATGTTTGTGAGTGTGGAAGTCTATGTGTGCATGTGTGCAACTTTAACGTGCACAAGTCAACCCTTATACTTCCTTCGTAGCCTCAACTTGTTCACGCCCACCCTCAAAAAAGATGAAGCCACACACACACAAAAAAATAAACAAAAAACAAATGTGAAACCACAGGGACACGCTACCAACCAGAAACATTTATTAGTGCAAAGATGCTGCAGAAAAGTTTTGCAAAAGTGCTAATGAAGAAAATGAAGATAATAATTTTCTCCTTTGGAGAAAATTACCTTGGCAACAGAGGTATAGCAAACATGGTTGTTGGAAAAGATTATTTTGAATCATAATCTTATGTAAGTTTAGAAATAAAGGCAGCAAGTCAAATATGAGCATGACAAAGTGAAATGAGCAGAAAAAGAATTTTGGAGACAAAAAAAAAAAAAAAAAAATGAACCAACATGATCACAGTGCTCATGAATAACTTTTTTTAGAAAGGAAACCAGACAGTATCAGTTATGTGATTGCACCAACAGGGAAGTGAGTGTTAAGACTGTGCAGATCTGAGGTTAGATCAGTGAAGCACTGCTGCTTTTTCAGTACACTGGGGGCAGAGGATTAAAAGCTGACCCTGAATCAGCCGGCATAGCTCTTGCTGTTCTCTGGGCTCTCTGTGTATGGGGCCAACAAAATGAGATAGAGAAGGTGGTGATTATGACAGAGACAGAAGGCAGAAAGGCCCCACCACAACTGCTGTGTCTTTGTTCTTTGCTGTCTGAATTACTGAGACAAGTGCAAGCCAAAAACATAATGACATGGACCTTGCATCTGAGATGTCCCTCAGATTTTTGTGTGGAGAGATGCTTTGAAGCGTTACTGCCCTCCTGGCAGTTGTAAAAAGCCAGAAAATCTGAAGCTGGCCAGTGTGTGGAGGAGTCTACAGTGAACAACTGTAGGTAAAAAAAGCAGAATTCACTCTTGCTCATAACCAAGGAAAACACATGTTTTGTCCAAAACTTATCTTAGTATTATGTCCTTTAAAGGAAACAAAACAATCACCAGATCACCATATTGTACTGCAGACCATGATTTAGCCAGTGAGATAAAATCTGGAGGAAACAGAACTTGCTTGTGCATCATCTTAAATTTTGAGATTTCAGTTGAATGGCAAATCATGTCAGTTTCATTTTTGAAACAATTCGTTGAAGAATGAAATTATTTAGAAGCTGTCAAAGTACAGTATGGTCAAATTCTCTTTTCTGTGGTGCTGTGCATTTCCATTATATGTAGTTAGAATACAAGATTATGTTTTTTAAATTATTATTTCTGTTATTTCTGTCTACTTATTTTTGCAAGCTAATTGATAGCACTTATTCGCCAAGTTTTAGCTGAACTTTACCACCTATTTAAGTTCAGTTAACATAATTGTTAGATGAAAACTACACATAAAAAGCAACAAAGGACCTGGTTTTTAATGCTGACAAGATCTCGTAGGTTTGTTCCTTACTTCTGTCCTCCTTGATGATTGCCAGGATATCATAAAGCTGATGTTGACTCATACTAAAGCATGATTACGTTTGTTGTCAGAAGATAGCTCTGGTAACAGCAAACTAGCTTCTCCTAACTCCCGCTGGAGCCTGGTACAGCTGGAGTGCACAGCAGGTGTTTGGCATCAGTGTTTGCAGAACATTATCACTCAGCAGTTTGGAGGCTCAAACTGTTTATCATTGCAGCTATTGTTATGTTTATTGTTCTTGCTGCACACAGGAGAACTAAGAATTTTAAATAACTATATAAGAACTGTTTCAATCAAATACGTAGCCTGACAGGTAAAGTAAATAAAAATGGATCTGTCTGCCTTGTCTGCAGATTCGATATGTCGATGCATGTGATAAAAGGCAAACATTTAATGAGCACGCAGTGCTACAAGACTGTGCAAGAAACATTTGTTTAGAAGTTTGTTATTAATTTTTTGTTTTGTTTTTAATTAAAAGCACAGCTCATTGTGAGCAGTTTGGTTAAAGTTAAAGTATGCCAAGAGCAGTACCAGCAGTAATATGGATTGTGGAAACACGAGCACCATATTTCCTTACCAAAGCTGCTTTAACTGAGTGGAATCGGATGCTAGAGGGGATCTCCAGTGGTGGTTATTTAGGTGAGCTGCAGTGTAATTTATATATTCTACAACCACCTCAATCAAGGCATGTGAGGAAAAGGTATGCGTTTTTGTAGGTTGTGTGAGAGACATAAATTACAAAAATGACTTTTTGTAATTTATTGAAAGTGCATGTCAGCACCATTTAATGCTAAGATGTCATTCAAATTTTTTTTTTGCACCTTTGTTGTTTCTGTTCAGTCATTACAAAGTATATATGAACTGCTGAGTAATGTAAGGAGATGTTAGGGGAATTTAAATAGGGTATTGTATTTTATTCAACTATGACATATAAACCCTACAATTCTGCGAGGTGAATAAAAAAAAAAAAAAGATGTGTTTGAACACAATCCTGATTTAATGCAACTTTCCTACATAAATGTTGACTTACTGAAATGAGGATGTAATAAAGGCCTAACCTCATCAGCAATAGCCTGACACAGAGTAAATAGAAAATAAGATGAGAAAATATTACCCGTTTTAAAAACATTTTCCCCCTCGGCCAGATTGGAAAAATTTCAGTAGTCAGTGTGTAACTTTGTCTATGAATAATGTCTCTGTGCATGTTCTTTCCACATTTATGTGCATGTTTGTGTTTATTGATATATTTTGTGCCATTTTGGTTTGTGTTTCTGTCACTTATGAAGGTTTTTTTTTGTTCAGTTTCTAAAAAGCTTTAGCTTTTAGAAAAGACAAAGCTTTGTGGATGTTCTTTAAAACAGCAGGAGGGACTTCCTGAACTTTGGCTCCATGAAAAAATGAAGTTCATGCTGAAAACTTTGTTGTTCTTTGGAAAGTTGCACATGGAACATTGTGTGTGTACACACACATACATATATATATATATATATATATATATATATATATATATAGATGTAAATATATGTTTGTGTGTATGTTCATGAATTCCTGACTTTTTCTGTGCATGGCTGACAGCTTACAGGCATATTCTGTTTCTGGTAAATCTCCCAAAGCTACATGGTTTAGGGAGGAAGCAGCGGAAGGGTGGAGATGTCACACCCAGAATAAGCTGAGGACTCAAATGCAGGTAAAATCCAAATATTTAATTTCCAACAAGAAACAATCCAGTAGTATGAAAAAACTCCAAAAAACAAAACCAAAGAACATAAATCAATCCACATAGAACGAACAGGCTGAGAAGCTCAAAAAACCAAAACTCAAACAAGAAGGTAAAACAAACGTGGAACAGACTAAGACAAAA
>JAOWBL010003532.1:0-12189 GCA_028564865.1 Zenarchopterus dispar | reverse complement strand
TCCACCCTTTTCCGACTGAGGACCATGGTCTCAGATTTAGAGGTGCTGATTCCCATCCCAGCCGCTTCACATTCGGCCACAAACCGTTCCAGTGAGTGCATCGGGCCAACTTCTGTTGAGGTCAACAGAGCACCATCCACCACCATACACAGTGTTGGTGGTGCACCGCTTCCCCATCCTGAGCCACCGGATGATGGACCAGAACCTCCTAGAAGCCTTCAGGAAGTTGTTTTCCATGGCCTCTCCAAACTTCTCCCATACTTGGGTCGTTGCCTCAGCCACAACAGAAGTCGCGTTCCACTTGGCCTGCTGGTACCTGTCTGCTGCCTTTGGAGTCCCACAGGCCAGGAATGCCCTATAGGACTCCTTCAGCTTGACGGCATCCCCAACAGCTGGTGTCCACCAACGTGTTCGTGGATTGCCGCCACGACAGGCACCGACCACCTTGCAGTCACAGCTCTGGTCAGCTGCCTCGACGATGGAGGCACAGATCATGGTCCATTCAGACTCAATGTCCCCCACCTCTCCTGGGACATGACTGAAGTTCTGTCAGGGGTGGGAGTTGGAGCTCTCTCTGACAGAGGGCTCCACCAGTCGTTCCCAGCAGATCCTCACTATACGTTTGGGTCTGCCCGGTCTGACCGGCATCCTCCCCCACCATCGGAACCAACTCACCACCAGGTGTTGATCGGTTGACAGCTCCGCTCCTCTCTTCACCCGAGTGTCCAAGACATGCGGACGCAAGTCTGATGATACAACAATAAAGTCCATCATCAATCTGTGACCTAGGGTGTCCTGGTGCCACGTGCACATGTGGACACCCTTATGCCTGAACATTATGTTTGTAATGGACAATCCATGACGAGCACAGAAGTCCAAAAACAAAACACCACTCGGGTTCAGATCAGAGGAGCCGTTCCTCCCAATCACACCCCTCAGAAGTCCCCAGCAGAATGAGGGAATCCCCGGCAGGGGCACTCTCCAGCACCCCACCCAAGGACTCCAAAAATGGTGGGTATTCTGAACTGCTGGTGTGTGTGCGTGTGACCCATGTCCGGGCAAGGGAGTTTAAGTTTCCCTTTTGAAATGGAGCAGCTGAGGTTTCAGCTAGCAGATTAGCACAATGATGAATTTAGTTTTTGAATTAACTTTTAGATATCAAGAATATCTAAAACACAGTTTCAGATGAAATCTTCGTTTTATTTGCAAAAATGTAAAAGACAGCAATTTCAATGACTAATCCAAATTTTGAAAATATGTCTTAAAACCAAAAGTTTTATAAAAGATAATCAACTTTTTCAGATTTTCAAAACCTTCATTGTTTTGTCAGTAATTTCATTTTTAAACTTTTTAATGTGTATTGACCTGATGATTGGTGGTGTCAAAGTCATCTTGTTAAATTTTTATTCAAATAAAATAAAAAGTGATCTTTGGGAAACACTGTTTATGAAATGTTGGTTAATAGGCACTGGTTATTAAATTTTCTTTTTTAAAAAGTTCTGGTTTAAGTCATTAAGATTGGTCCTTGAAATTAAGAGCACTTCTGATTTATACTAAATGTCTAAAAAGGCTTCTAAGTTTATCAGTGTAGACTGAGATGACTACACATTGGTAGTAAATTTATCTTGGCATTAGCAGTATTTTAAGTTAGTAATTTAAATTCAAAGTTCTTACCAGTGGGGATCGTGTTGGGTTGAGGGGCAGCGGTTTCTTGGGAGGGCTGAGTCTCTGTGGAGATGAAGGAGACTTTGGCGGGGCCATTGGAGGTTTACTAACTGGTAAAGATGGACGTACCACTTTGAGGTCCTGGCGACCACTCTGGGGAGGTGGGCCAGGTCTCAGAGGCCGCACAACGTTGACCGGCTGGGTGCCATTTGATAAAGGCCCCGGTCTGAGAGGTAGTACCTCTTTGCTGGTGTGAGGAAGCTGGGACCAGAGAAGCAAAGAAAAATAAATGCAGATTAGGGAAAATCTTTCAGGCATTTAAGAACACTTTCCATCATTCTTTTTCTTTGACTAAATCTGGAAAATTTCATTTGCAATAGACCAACTACAAATTTATACTTGAGAAGTTAGTTTCTTGGAAGTGTTTTACAAGTCCAATGCATTCTTCAATGAAATTTTATTTAAACGTTTGAAAATGGGTACTAAGTCTATCAGGGTTTTACAACTTGTACAGTGGCATTATGTCTCTATCCTAAGTCCAATATGTTTTAGTCTTTATTCTAAATATTAACAGCTGAATTGAATTTCCAACCAGGCAAAGTAACAGCACGTAAATCCCTAGAAGGTCAATTTGGAGTATTTAGAGTACTTTTCTCCGTGTAAATGTCGCTGTGGGCTGCTCAGCTACGTTTGGAGTGTGTTTCCATTCAGACCTTATCCACTAGAGCCCAAGGGTGAGCCCAGTCCCCTCTCAGAGTAAGATCCCCTCCGCCTCTTCGAACGTCTTCTTTTTAGTTGCTATAAACAGCTCATGACCCACCGAGGGATCGTAGATCCATTTATCTACACCACATACTCAACACTGAGACATATGATGTGGTGGTGTGGGGTTATTGTCTGAAATTTCCATAAAAATGTGGTGCATATTTACTCCAATAATCATCCACTTATCTTTCTTTCATTATTCACCCTCTCCCACTCTTTTATTCAAATCTTGCTCTTTTCTTGGACTTCCTCATTGGTAGTGATCCCAATGAAAGAACAAGATAATAAAGTACAAGTTTAAAAAAGAAGGGGTTGAAAGTGTACTGAAATTATGTTAAAGCCATTGGGCTACAGGTGGAGAGGACTGCTATGATGTGGGAAGAGGCAGATTCATTGGTCCCATTATATCATAAGCTGCAGTAAAAAAAAAACAAAACAGCCATTTAATGTGAAGGTCAGCCTGATGGACAGCAATTTCTTAAGATCAGTCTCCTTTCGTTCTTTCCTCCTCTCTAGTCTTTGCCACATACACACACGTGACTTACCCCCTTTTGACCACTAGCTTTGTTGACTGGTCCGACCACCTTCAGGTGAAAGGGAGGATTCAGATGGCCATTTTTCCCTTTATCTGCAGACGCCTGTGTCCTAAACAGAGAAATGAGGAGAGACAGGAAATAAACCAGAGCCCCATGTCCCCGTGGGGTTCTGCTTCATTGTTCTTCCAAATCTCACTCTGACTTTATGGCCCCAGACCGAAAAAAGACAGCAATCAGAAAAGAATCTCATCCAGACTGGTGGGAGAGAAAATATGGAGATAAGAGATAAATGTTTCAACACAGAGTCTGGAGAGCTGGTTCAAGCCCAACTGAGTAGACTCGTACCAAGTAAGCTCACCTTTGCTTTCACTAAGAAACTCGATTTATGAACTAACGAATGACATATTAAGTGCAAACTGTGAGTAAGAACATGATTGTTTGTTCTTCTAATAAAGACTAACCATGGGAGACAGATAATGTTGTTTTGGATTGAGTGTTTTTGCAACAATGTCAAACACTAAAGGCATTTAAGACTTTAAGGAAATTAGGAAGGAAATTTTTTCTTCCCAGAATGAGATGAAAGGATCAATATCAATTTCAAGCATTCATTACTGAGCTAAGAAAGTGTATGGTTAACCAAGCTTGGCTACACGGCGGAGGGAGACAGCTGGAGCTGAACTCGGATGTTTAAGTTGAGGCCACAAAACCACACAAGGATACAGCTTTTCTTCTATCAAACACTGATATTGTGAACTAAGAGGCATTTGATATGCTGGCAGTTTTATTGCTTCATTGCTCTGATACCTGTATTGTTTGAAAATAATTTGTGCTTTTGCTATTACCAGTAATACTCCACCCTGAAATGCTTGTGGGCTTCAGGATTTTCCTCTATTATATATGGAAAATCATGCGTTAAATGAATAATACTGTACTTTCATTTTCATTGCTGTCCTGCTGTTGAACTATGTATGGCCAATATTCTGTGACCCAGAATTCATTGTGGCCCATGCTATTAAGAGTCTTGAATCATGGTAAGTGTAATTTTCCACATCATTAGCGGTTCACTCACTTCTTCTCTTCGTTCCCGCTTTAGCAGCAGTTACTACCAAATCCTGCTCACCAGCGTTTAGTCAGTTTCTCTGTCAGGGTCTTTAAGAGACTGCTGACTGCTGGCCCCTTGCCACACACATTTGTGTTTGTAAACCACCGTTGAAGATGTTTTAGTGGCTCTTAGTCAACAGCGTTAAGATGAGAATGTGGATTTGAGGTATTTGGCAGCACCTACCTGGGAAGCCCAGGAATGAATGAGCCACAGAAAGTTCTGTTGCTTACACTGATCACATGGAAACGCACCTCCACCTCAACTCTGTCCTGTTGTTTGAAACTTTTGTTCCTTTTTGCATAATTTATTATTATTATCCCCTCCTCCCTATATGACTTTTAGTTTTCTTTTTATTAAAACTTTTTACTATTTTCTCACTTCCATGAATCGTTCAAATAAACAGAAAGGGAACTAATTATACAGACATTCGAACAATTCAGCAAATATACAGTTTATAAAATATATTTGAAATGTGCTTGATTGTCAGAAATGAGGGATTGTCAGAAAAATCCATCCAGCCATCATTTAAATTAGTAACCTAGCTTTGCATATAAAGCTCTAAATTAATATTATTCACGACACATTCACCTAAATTCACAGGAAGCAAAGATTATTTCATAAACGTGAATGATTCATAAATGACTTTGAAGAGGGCTTGAGAGCTGAAACTTTGTCTAATCAAATAAAAGAGAATTACATTTGAACTTTCTTGCTCTTAAGAAATGCATGTAAGATGATATAATGATTTTTTTTTTTAAACAAACAACACTTTTATTTATTTTAACCAAATCTGCCTTAACTGTCCATTCATACCAGTGCTCTATGGAATTTCAAGAAACAGTAAAAAATGAAAAATAAACGCTGATGTTTTTAAATATATTATTTTGCCAGAAACAAAAAGCCTCAATCAATCCAACATGCATTAAAACAAGACAATGAAAAGCAGCATTTCAGAACATTTGAGACTTTAAAAAGTCACATTTTCTTTTGTTTTCCTTCACAGCGTAAACAATTACTAACTGAATTGAAGCTTTGGTTCAGCTCTGGTTTTTGTGGTCCAGAGTTTTAGAGTCCTTTAACACAGTTCACACCCACTTATAATATGATATAAAGCTTGGGGTGTTGGTCTGGTTTTATTTTTCTTCTGTTCTATATGGGGACTATCTTTGTCTGTTTTACAGGTCCAGACTTGCGTAGCAGATGGGTGTTTGTTAGTCTGACACAGGACCTGCTTTTGGTGTTGAATTATGACTCCAACCAGCAATCCAGCTCCAGTAACTCCTTCCCTGTCCTTTGTTTTCCTTTTTTATTCCAACTCAAACAACTCTAAAGTCTTTGAACTGGCTGCCTTTCCCCTCAGGATTGAATCTTTTTATTAGTTTATAAAACTCTTGATAGTTTTGGTCCTCCTTATTTATTAAAGTTGTTAGAACTTAATGACTCTCCTCGAACCCTCATATTGTTTGGTGGCAGATGCTTTGTTATTGTCAGAGTAAGAATAAAAACACTAAAGCAAATGTTTGTGTAATGATCTACTCGAAGATCTGAGTGCAGAAGAGATGGTAGAAACTTTCAAAAAGAAACTTTTAATTTAGCTGAGTTTTAGAGTTCCATCCCTTTTCTATACCCGTTGGTTCCTGTACAGGGTCACAGGGGTCTGCTGGAGCCAATCCCAGCTCATTACAGGCGAGAGGCAGGGGGACACCTGGACAGGTCGCCAGTGCATGACAACCACGCACACTCACACCTACGGGCAATTTAGAATTCTCAGTTAACCTAACTTACATGTTTTTGGACTGTGGGAGGAAACCGGAGTACCTGGAGATAATCCACTCAAGCATGAGAGAACATGCAAACTCCACACAGAAAGACTCCTGTCGGGAGTCAAACCAGGAACCTTCTTGCTGTGAGGCAACAGTGCTAACCACTAAGCCACCATGCTGCCATTTTAGTGTTTTATCCAGTTATTCTTTTACAATGTACCTTACATTTAGCACATGCCTGTTTAGTAATTTTATTATCTGTTTATCTATTTCAATTGAGAGATTTCCATTTTTCCTCATAGAGTAAGGATGGTGTTTCCTTCATTTCTGCTTTATTTATCCAGATTATTAGTATGGATCTGTAAATAGCATGGACATACCAACTGTGCTTTTATGAATGTGTTTTGTTGGAAGACACTGGGAGTTCTTTTTTTTTTTTAACTATTTATGTTGCTTCAGTCTTAAGCCCTTGATACCTGATATATGAAACAATACACAGAAAAAGATATATTTCTTTTACTTTAAAGTGTTAATATGTATTGACATTAAAAACACTCCTATTTTTGTTTTCAAAAGTTTTCTTATTAATATGTTCTGTACCTCTATGAATACATTAGTTAATTTGATTTCTTTTTCTATTGAATGTATCTATTTTTTAATGCATCAGTCTTTTTTATTGTGGTTGTTTTGATTCTGGGGGTGGTGCAGAGGGCTCAGAAAGATATGCATCAAATACGCAACATCAGGCATCGAGGGGTTAAACATGTAAAGGACTTTGTGTGGTACATGTTGTACGAAAAGTGCTCCACAAGTAAAGGTTGATAGATTGATTGACTGGGACGAAGGGACAGACAGGACAGGGAAAAGTACTTGTTCTTCTCTCTCTGTGAAAGCCACTTATGGTAATAGGAGGTCTTGACTCTGTAGCAGTAAAAGAGCAGCAACACGGCAGGTAGGACCACCAGGAAGGCAAACAGCAGCCCTGCCACCAGACCCGCCTGACCTGTGGACACACACATAAACACATTGTTATTATATACACTAATATTACTACTATGGACATACATGGATCATCAACTAACTGTCTTACTTAAATATCTATAAAATTGGATCTGGATATCATCTTTTTTCTGTTACCTTTCGTTTGTTAGTTTTCTTTCTCGCAACTGTGGGAATATTGTTTTTTCCAAGTTTTGGAGAGTCCGTATGTTTACAGTTTTGATAATCAAACTGGCCATACAATAAATTTACTTAATTAATTCAGCTATTCTGAACAATACAAATGTGGACTATAGTTTATTGAGGTAAAGAAGCACTCATTATTTTGTAATTCACTGTAATAATTCCAATCATTTTGGTAATGAAATTCCCCTTCATGGAAGAAGAAAGTGCCCTGTGATGGAGTGCTGAGCTGTCCTGGAGAAACTCCTGCCTTTCAGCCAAAGGCCGCTGGGAGAGTCTCCAGCAAACCGCTGTCATCCTGAATAGGAAGACATGGGTGGAGCAATGGATGGAAAAATGACTGATAGTTACTGAAATGAGCCAACATGCACTGGACTAAACAAACAAACACATTAAACACTGTATTCCTATTTCAAAGTTAAATATACTGTAAGTGCTAAGATGTTTCAAAGTCCACAACCACAGTCAGTCTTTCAGGCTCTCTGCTATTCCCTGGATGGCATCACTCAGTGTTGTTATAGCTGTATGTGTTAAATTTAGTTCATTTTCTCCGTTCAGCCTCAGTGAGGAAGTGAGTCCAAACAAAAATGTGTAATTGCCATGTCATCCCCGAGTGTACCCTCCAGGTACAGCAGGTAACTGGCACAATCACTAGTTGGCCACTACATCCTTTAAATCCAAGTATTTGTTTGGCAGGAACAAGAGCAGAGGTGCTGGCTGAAATGAGATTTGAAAGATTTGAACATCATACTCCTGTTCTGTGACCTGTCACAAAGTCTTATTCTTGAAAATGAAAAAAAAGTGAGAAAAGACGACCTATTAAATTACTTCAAACATTCACCAATGTTCATATTTATCTTCCAGCTGACAGAAGAAGATGGAGGTTTGAAAGTCTGTGAGTGTGTGAACTGGAATAATTTATATTCTGTCACACATATGTGATTTAACCTTTTTTATTCACACCAATAAATTCTTATATAATTGGATCCAGAAGCCTTTTGACAACTATATATTTTTCTTTATTTGTCTATTCATTTTTATGATTTGGCATTTTTCACCTCAACAATCAAGACATGATTCATTCTATTCATTTCACTTGTTTGAATAGCAAAAATTCACAACAAACGTTGACTCAAGGCAGTTTGTATAAAACCAAGTTCAAACAAGCACAATCCAGTTCAGTCCTACTATATTCAAGTTCAGAGTTTAAGCTTTAATTTGAAAGGTTTCACCACAGTTTGGAATTTGCCATTTAGAAACTGTAGCCATTTTATGCAAACTCAGTTTTCAAGACCTCAGAAGTATATTTTTGTAACTGCAGAAATCACACGGATGTTTTTATTGATGTTATCAAAAGTAAACCCCACTGTGGCTTCGTCCTCTGTTTCTTTTTCAATGATGACTTTAGACTGACCGACCATGTCCCACCCAGCCCTGCCAGAGACGTGGAAATTAGCAAAACGCATTTCCATTATACTTTTGCAAAAAAATAAAAAAGTATTTGGAAAACTGACCAAAAACAAGTTAATTGCTCAGGTGTGGTCCATTCTCTCGTTACTTCAAGAGAAAAGCAGCAGGTAAAAAAGGTTTGGAGTTGGCAAAGTCATAGAGTTGACGTTTGGCAGCTGTTTGACTGGAGCTACAAACAGAGATCTCAGTGCAAGTGAAAACAGATAAAGCTCTAAAAGAACAAAGATTTTAGGTGTAACCAACTCAACAGAGGACTACTCGCGTGCACAATTCCAGGAAAACCCTATTCATAATATTAAAAGAAGGAAAAACACATTCACAATATTAAAGGAAGTCAAGAGTCCTGAGGAAGTAAGAGCCTTGTCAAAATCTATACTCAAGAGTTCCCTTCATGAACGTAAAGGCAGAAGGTTTACAACAAGATGAGAAACACTAGTAACATTAAAGAACACTGGGACCAGATCAGACTTTAGCAAAAGTCTGATCTGGGAACCTCAAATGTTCTGGAATCAAATTCTAAGAACAGATGAAACCGAGATGAACCAAGATAAAGATCACGCCGTGCGTCAAACACGGTGGAAACTGCGTTCTGGCATGGTGGGCAAGTATGACTGCCACTGGAACGGGTTCATTAGTCTTATTAAGAATGTGACTGCTGACAGGAGAAGATAAAAGGTGTTCAGGGCTGTACTCTGATCACATTCAGACAAAAACTGAAAGAATGGGGCTTCACTCTGCAGATGGATAATGACACAGAACATGCTGGTAAAAGAACTCAAGACTTTGAGAAGGCAGATTAATGGAATATTCTTCAGTGGACAAGTGGGTTGTCTGAACTCAACCCAACAAAGCTTCAGTTTTGTTACAAAAAATGAAACTGAAGTCAGAAAGGCTCACAAACATGAGGACTGAAGTTGGCTGTAGTGTCCTTCCTGCTAACTCATCAGCAGGAAGGACACTCAGAATTTAGTGTTGCCCATGGCCTCCAGACGTCAGTCATGACTGTAAACAATTTACATAAAAGTATCGAAAATTATGGTTGTATTCACAATTATATATATATATATATTTTACCAAATGGATTTGAACACTTGAAAATGGAGGTAGTTTTCTGAAAATAGCTGTCATTCCTAAACGGAAAAGAACACAATATTGTTAAATCTCTTAAATTAAAGCTGAAAGATAATACTTTTATCACATCTTGATTGTTTTATTTCAAATCTGTTGCAGTGAAGTTTAAAGGTAAAATCATACAAACGCATCTCATTGTTATTGTTCAAATATTTCAGAAACTAAGTTTATATGGTATGGCCAAGTCTGAGTTACGAGACATGGTGTGCCTATTGCTTTATTTTAAAAAATGCATATTTTTCTTTACATGTTGGAATTTATTTGGACGTCTTAAGTGGCTGCCAAAAAAAAAAAAAAAGAAAAGCCTCAGTCTGAAAATTTCCCACAGTGAGATATTCAGATGTCAATGATTCCCTCCATGAAGTAAACCCTCCTATTTCTATTCAGGGTCAAAGGGACCTGCTGGAGCCTAGCCCATGTCTGCTTGGGTGAGACAGGGGTGAACCTGAACAGGCCTCATATGGCCAAGAACAACCACTCACACGCTCTCCAGTGGGAGGAAGTGGGAGCACTTACAAAAGATTTCAACTATTTATCATAATTATTTAGCTTAGAAATGGTGTTATAAATGGGGTAGATACTCTTTCCTTTACAGTTTAAGGATGGATTAAGTAAATGTAATGACATATTTTGTTCTCTGAAGTGACGGAGACATGCATGTACGTACTGTCATCTTGCACAGGTCCACTGTCCACGCTGCCACCGAGCCCTGGTTTCTCACAGAAGGGTGGAGCCCAACCTCGATTGCAGTGACAGTTCTTGTTGCTGTTGCATACCTGAACACAAACCAACAAAGTATTCGTCACTGTGACTTGCTGTTTGGCATCTGTATAATCTTGTATGTCTGGAGATGTATGAGTTCAACTAGGGACACTCAAGAGAAGCATGCTGAATGTGCACAATATACAAAAGAACATGACACATCAAAAACAGGTTTTGATTATCTGTTTTTAGTGTTGACTTATGTGATGGAAGAATTAGTCTCGGCCACTCTGACCTATGATGAGTGCAGTCTACTGCACGTCTGTCCTTGTCCTTGGTTTGGTACCTTGGCACCTGTTGTTTTACGTAGCAAGATTGTTCTGACTGTCAGCATGAAGCTTCTGCTTCTGTTTAAATCTCTGTGTTCTGAACAACTTTGTTACTTCTGCACTGAAACTTGAGATGGACGGTTTGACCCTTTTGCATGCAAAAGATAATGAAATAATTCACTAATTCGAGTCATATTGCCAAGTCTTTATTTTTGAGGGTTATTATCTTATTTCAGTCACCTAGTGGTTAAAGTGTGTTCTACAGAGGTATTAGATCCTTTTTTTCCACAACAACTTACACCAAGGTGAGTTCATTGTGACCGAATGTGATGGTCATTTTAGCCAGATAAGACAACTCTTGACAACAGATGTACACACTATCTATATTTTAGACATGAAGTTTGGCTTATATATCCTGCTATAAGTCATGGGAAAATTGTCCGAATTCTCACAAGCTGATGATACCAGAAAGTGTGGAGGTGAGTACATGCACATTGTCTTGTTTGTAGTAGTCTTGATCATACTATCTATGAAGTATGACGGTTATTTTCAATCTATGATCGATTTAGATAGAAACACAAAAAACATGGTTGTCCCTGTGTTTGCATGACTATTCCAATTTCCAGATTCTCAGTGCACATTTGTGTTTTATTTATCGTTACAGCAATACAGCAACACTAACATCATGGTTTTATGTAGAAAAGTTTAAAATACACAATTCAATTGTAAATATATTGTACATGACAGCTCAACCTGGCACTTTGCTGAAGGTCCATTTTTTTGACGTTGAAAGTGACTTGGACTGGAAGGTGTGTGTATTTGTATAGGCAGATTTGAATGTGACAGCCACAACATTTTAACTACATTCTCAGAAAATAAATAATATTTCCATTTAGATAAGCCAGTATTTCTGGCTGCCATCAGCAAAATGTGATACTTTGGGTTACTTTGACTGCACATTTGCAGCAGTTGTTACTTTCTTTAAGCGCTGTTACACTTTCATCTCTCTTTATTTAAACTGTCAATATTGAACGTTTGAACATCTGATTTCTTTTTGAAAACAACAACATACTGCAAATGTTGCCTGTTTAGTTTTCTGCAGACACAGAGATGCTATTAATCTTTGCTAATGGCATTGATACAACCCCATGAAATCAGTCTGGCTTTTGAACTCGATGGTAACCTTCTGCATGGTCTGTTGGAGCACCAGCTCAGAGCACATGCTGCCCATTGCTTCAAAAAAGATTTAGAATCTGAATAATTTGGCTACTATGTGATGGCTCCTCCCAGACACCTCTGAGCCCAGAGATGCTGACATCACTTCTGAACAAGGCTAAGAAAAAAAAAAGGCTTCTTTTTCGCAGAGTCCAGATTTCAGTGGAATTTGTCATTGTGGAACTGTAAAAACATGCATGTCCCATTCACTCTTTCTGTGAAGAACATTATTTCTAAATATTAAAATGATTTTTTAGAAGCCATTGGAAATAGCTTGGCTCCTCCCAGTAGGCAGGACTTAGCGTTTATATGACTCCAGTTTCCCAGAA
>JAOWBL010003531.1:0-12192 GCA_028564865.1 Zenarchopterus dispar | reverse complement strand
ATATATATATATATATATATATATATATATATATATATATATATATATATATATATATATACACACACACATATATAAAGAGGAGTGAGACAACTAAGAGTGAAGGAAAGAAAAAGTCTTTGTTGAGTTAATATTAGTGGTTGCCTTCTAAAAGTGTGTGCAGAACAGCTGTCTGGAATTTATTACTTCATCTTCATGGACTACATTCAAATTCATGTAGGATTAAAGCACCAAAATTAGGTGATTATAAGCCTGTGGCTATTTGTTTTCTGAGAAATATTATGACAAAATCACTTCTACATGATAATACCATACAGCCCCTAATTTATATAGTCCTGGAATACCTAGATGACACAAAGAGTTTAGTCTAACTGTTTTTTATGGACTTTGACTTTTTATCTACTTTTATTGTGTCCAATCTTACTTTCTCTTTTATTGGTTTGGGTTAGAGGCAATTGTTGAAATGTGCAGCAGAACACATCTTAATAGCCTGTCCTAAGTGAATAGCCAAGTCAGAGACAAAAAAGGCCCAAGGAGTCCTGGCTGACCCTTGTCACCAATTATGTGTTGAGTTTAGGTTACTTCCATCATGTCACAGATGTTATCGTCTGTGGAACAGGTACATTTAAGAACTAATTTGTTCCTGCTGAGACTGTACCAGCCTTTTGAACAACATGATGTATCTATGTTTTTTTGCTGAATTGTTTTTGTCAGTCTTGATGGTGATTGATTTTGACTCTAGGCTGTGCAACAAATTGCAACTTCAGCCCTAAAGTTCCAATCTTATCCTAAGGACTTTAAAGGATGTGCACAATCTTACAAAACCCTACAAAGAAATTTCCCACTGAGGCCACCTTGCTCTGAATCAACTGTGGATTCAAGGATTAGGAGAGTGGAGTCTAGCTTCGCCAAGAGCACAGTCACAGACATATCAGGGTGTGCAGAGGAAATACAGCAAAAAGGAATGTTCAAAGAATTAAAAAGCAAAAAGGAATAAGAACTGCAGGGGATGATGCACAGTAAACAGTAAACAGTAACACTGAGAGATTAGCTAGTACATATAAATATGCATGTATGAAGAAAATGCTGTACGAAATTATACTAAAAACAGCAGGTGGCTGTTTGGCTGACAAGATTTAATTGGTGTGTGCATCAACATGTGCCTTGGGGTTGAACAAGTAAAAAGGATTTGTAAGGTAAGGTGCATTTGGGAATGTTAGGTATAGAAGATTAAATGGGCAATGGAAAAAAATGTGCTGCATAGACAGCTACTGCTGAAGAAGCTGACCCAGAAAAAGACCTCACACGAACAGAGTTGAGAAAAAAGTTAAGTCAAGGAAATGCTAATTAAGCAGAATCCCAAGACACATTGTGATTCTGCCACTTTGATGGCAATCAAAAACAGATACCCATTCAGACATATTCATGCCAATAAGAACAACAGCAGCGGAGCAATTTAAGCAAATTATTACCTTTCACTCTGTTGGTGAAATATAGTTATCACACAGTCTCCACAATCAGGCAAGTATATGTGACTGTGGAGTTAAAAGAATAACTGATTAAAACAAACAAACAAAAGAAAACCAAACCAAACCAAACCAAACCCACACTTTTTTAACCATCTTTTGAATGGTTCAGTCAAACCTGTTGCTAATCATTTTGCATCACGATGGCTGTCAGCAAGATTTTGACAATCAGGAGATTGATTAACATATTAAATAAAATCCTGAACTGAAATCCTGGGAAAGATCCAGGCAAAATTGAAATGAGCTCAATGTAGATTTGTACTGTAAATGGAATAACAAAGCAATCTAAAGGTCTGTGTTGTCAGTGTTAACTAATGTTGGCAGCCTGCCCACCTCTGTTATTGGTGTTTGCAGCATTCAACTGTAGAAATGAGATGATGCAAAGAAACCAAAGAAGCTGCTCTTTTAGGCTAATTTGTCTCTTAAGAGTGCCATAAATTGTCTTGCATTGACCACAGGACTCATGTAGCTGACACTTTTTATATGCTCTTAGTCTTGAATCTGTGCTGAAACATAAGAACCGCTATTTTAGAAGTGATGTTAAATAGAAATGAGGGATTGGATAGTCATTGTAAGTCAATTTCACATTCAATTTCTCTCTGCAGGTTTAGAGATGGGATTTGAGCATCAAGAGCAGCAATCCTCTGGTGGAACATTGTTTAATTTGCTTTAACTGTAAAAGTCATGCTGTGTTTTAAAATTTTAATTTATCTAAACTAATTATCTCAATATGATTATGAGTTGTAATCATGAGATTAATTCTTTATTTGTACACCACTATCAGGACAGGCCATGAAACAATGGACTAAAAATGGTTTACTAAAAATGGTTGGATACTTCTTTGTCATAAATTGTTACCTGGGCAAAATTTTCATTATCCATCTGTGGGTTTTCAAAGTCAATATAAAGCAAGCCAATACATGTCAAAGAAAGGGCAGTTATAGCTTAAAATATGATCAGTAGGATTTTGACACTTATATAAAACACTTCCAGAAACGATTCCAGCTGCAGCCTTTTGAAAACAAGTGGATATGGAGGCAGGAGCTCTGGATGATACCTGAATATGCTGGATCATATGGAGGCAAAAGCAAGCGCAACAACATGTCTGAGCTGAGCATCAAAACTGATGTTAGCATTAAATATAGAAGGATATTGATTCAAAATAACCCCTGACCTCCTCTAGAGATAATCAGGGTGAAATGTTTCTGCTGGCGAAGTGTGAGCATAATAAACTATTCTGTCTGCAGCCAACAGAAGGTCATTAGTCACCTTAACAACTGGGGGTGGAAGGTAGGGGGTTACTGGAGGGCGTTGTCCAAACTGGATTTTATTTGCACATGTCATGTTAAAGCATAGCCTTGTGCCTACGTTGAGGCCTATGGGCAGTCAGTGAAAAATTAATCTTTGAATGCACAAGGGAACATGCAAACTCCACATAGAAAGTGCCTGGCTGGCTGTTAGTTGATATGAATACACAAGCCCATAACCCTAACCCTGGTGCCATTAAAAAGAAGAAGAAACTTGTCTGTGGGGACTAAAAGGGTTCCAGGTTCAGGACCAAAACCTAAACAAAAACACTACAGATTAACCACATTCCAGATTGCACAGAGACTATAGCCAAAGAAAAAAAAAGAAGAAAAAGAGGGGCAGACTTCCTTGTGAGTACTGACATCTGTCAGAGCTGCAATAATCACACAAACTCTTCACATGCACGGTGGTGATTCACTGCCAGCTGGAGCTCACATCTGTGCTGCTGCAGACTGAGGCGAACCCGTAAATAACATAAAAATACTCCAGTGGTCCAATTTTTCTCATATGAACAGAAAAAAAACCCAGAAAAAAGTGTTTGGCTTTGTTCAGTCTGTGAAAGCAAAGACGGACTTAGATCGAAAAGGGAAGAGCGTACCTGAGGAATATTGCCCCTCCCCACAGAGCCTTTAATCTGCAATCCTTTAAGTAGTTCTCTATATTCAGTATCTCGGCTCTAATATCTTCTGATGACTTCATATACCTGACTACCGCATGTTGGCACGAAGCCAGATGGCTTTGAATCTTCCAGACAGAAACAGGGAACAGAACTGCAATATTTTAAGATGTGTGGGTGCCCAGAACGCCCACTGAGCACAGGCCTCATACTTTCTCAATCGACCAAGACAGCTCAGGGGCTACTGAATACACATCTTTCTCTGTCTTTCTTTTTTTTCTTAACATATTGCTAGACGGATGGTCTCAAAGCAGAAAAAAGAAGCAAAGCGGAAAGGAAAATAAATGGTAAAGGAAAGGACTATTTTTCATTCCTACCTGCACCACTAAGATGACCATGCCTATGGTTCCCAGCAGGTGCTTGTTATCGTCCAGCCATTCCTCCACCTTCTCGAAACAGCCCTGCAATGAAACGACTGCTTTTAAAAATACAGGCAGAAATAAGCATTTTCAGAGTGGCAGTGAAACCTTGTCACCTCAGTTGCACTTTTTGGTTGTCAGCCGTTAAGCTAGCTGGAAAAACTTGACCATCCAGTTCACACCTTTTTCTGAAAGTTTCTTCCTCATGAGGCAGACCTTTAGATGGATGAATATCAGAGGAGGTGTCAAAACAGGTGAGTTACTCATAAATGATGGCTTTTATTAAGCACAGCTGTGGGACGTGTATGAGGAGATGTGTGTGCTAAGTAGATCTAGATTACATTTTCACCCGAGTTCATTCAGAGGTTTCCTATTGGCAAGGTGACTGGTTAAATGGTGGTTTCAAAGTGGCCTCCCTTCTTGACTGTAGACGCCGAGGAATCACGTAGGGCTTAACTAAACAACATGTGGATGTCTCCTCTGGGCAGGATTACACACAAGCTTTCAGTGATGAGATTTCCCAGTGGGCCAGCTCGTTGTCTGCCTATTTTCATACTGGCAATTATATTACATTTTTTAATCCTCTACTTTGGACCCACTAACAAATGACATGCCAGACCAAGAGCAGATTAGAGCTACAGTGGGTCTGCTGTCCTGCCACGAAAAAAAGGGTTGTCTCATGCATTAAACAAAATGAATCCACTGAGGTCAGAATACATCAATAAGATGAAATCTACCAATGTTTCTGAATCCCAATTTAACCCTCAGAACTCAGATCATTTAGGCTGTTTTTTCCATTACTATGTTAAAATGTAAAGAGGCTATTACAATGTGCAATTTAGCATGTCTTATATCCTCTTTCAGCACAACCTGATGATTTTTTTTATTTTCACCAACTATATGAATACACTTGAACAAAAAGTACTCAGAATTTTCAAAATCTGATTGAAATTCTTTATTTAACTTCCTATTGTCAACAAAATATGTCACAGTTCAAAGTTCACTTAGCTCATTTTTATGAGCAAAAATAACAGAAAAACAGTCTGTTTTGTGGGTTCCACACAATTATTGCAACTTCTGATTTTAAAAAAAAGCAACGTAAAATGATTCATAACTTTGATGAGAAAAACCATCCATCCCTGGGTTTTCAATACCCGCTTAATCCTGTACAGGGTTACGGGTTATTGCTATCCCAGCTCATTATAGGCAAATACAAAAAACATAAAATGACCCCCAAAAAAGACATTTTGTAAAGCTGGAACACGTGACCTATAAACAACCCTCACCCCCCAACCCACCCCTCTCCATGATGTCCATTCAAGAAGCTGTCTATTATTCCTACAGCAAGTTACCAAGAGTGCACCTCTACTATGTCACCTTGGGTTTTAAGGGTTAAAAACAAGGTGTATTAAAGTTTTTCAGACATGAGACAGTATGACTATATGATTCCTTGGATTCCACACATGCTACAGCACTGATAGAACATGAGATAAAAGACAAAACGGTAAAAAAGGCTCCCCACTGTTTTTATGTGGGAGCAAGACACTCAGCCTCAGTTTCAGTTATTCCCTACTCTTTGTTGTCATTTTGTTTTCAGTTTGCAATCCCTCTGTTTTCTGTTTGCAGTAATACTGCATCCCCGTCTGTGCTCATTTTACATTAGTAAGGAGTTGTTTGTATCTTGTATGCTCATTTTTGATCTCTGTAGTTGTTTTCTGTCTACAGATGATTTGTATATCATTGCGGTCATTCTGTAACTTCTTTGTAGCAACTTTGATTTTTTTTTTTTGCTGACATTCCATCACCAAACATGCCATTTCTTTGAATCCATTTGCGTGCGCTTTGTGGTTCTTTGTAGTCCCTTGATGGATTTCTCTTATACTTAAGTCTGTTTAGTAATCTTACCAGACTTACATCATATTGTGTACTGTGAATGTAAACTTAACCGTCAACATGTTTGCATTGACAGAACAATCAACTCACCCTGTTCCAGAACATGTTGGTGGAGTTTCGTCCACAGTTCTGGTAATGTTCCTGGCAGCAGCGGTCAGGAACTACTTTCTCCTTCAGGGCCTCGTGCCAGTCGGTGTACGCTATCACGCCGCAGCACTTCCACTGTGAAAACAGTCAATAGACAAACGATTAGTTGATGCTTCCTGACAGTCCAGACATACCTCAAGTAAACTTTAGGTTCAAAATTCTTATTAGTTCTTTTGCTCAAGAGGACTAAAATACTGGATTTAGGAGTACCTTAACATTCAGTTTAAACTTTTACAGTAATACAACTGTGAAACTCTATTAGCTGGAACATAATAGCATAATGTTGCATTCATGTAATGAAAGTCATGTTAATTCTTCTTATACTCAGGTCCACTTACCTCTGCCTGGATGATGTTCCAGGCATTTCGCAATCCTATGTTGTTTTCTGAGTTATAAAGAGCTAGCCCATCCTTCAGATCCTGCTTAGCGTTCTCTCTCACCTGGAGATGAAAAAGAAGCATTAGCTTGAGGGACCTTCATTTAAATATCAGTGAAAACAGACTTTAGACCAACAGCATTTCTTAGAAACTTTGTCTAGTTTTTATATTTCACTGAGTTGAATCTTGAGGGTATGCAAAAGTGCATTCACATCATTTGCTCTTTTCCAAACCATAAAAGTCTTTTTTCATAGTGATATGAACAATGAAACCAATCGATTTTGTGCTGTGAAGTGCTTTTAGAGAGGTACAGGTGTTATTAAGACTTTTTCCTCATGAAATGACTAATAATAATTTCAAAGGTATTTCTGATGGCTCTTAACTACCATAATTCGCAGATATGAAACATCAGACAAAAGGAACATATTTGACCACTTAAAGGTGCAGTAAGAGCAAACATTTGGGCACCTCTGATCAGCATTTCTGGAGCCATGCTGGAGATACACAAAGCTAGTACAAATTAACTGGAGTTAAGCTGGGAGATTTCAAGCTAAGTAAAATTACTTTATTTTTATTTTTAATTATTTTTTTATTTAGAACAATTAAAAGAATGAAAAACAAAAGGATGGGCACCTTGCATGATGATGAAGTCCTTTTCACTAAACAACAAAGTTTTTAAAGGCTGCACAGGAACCTAAAATCCTTTCACAGAACATTCATGCTACACTGCAGTGAAAAAAATTTCGCTAAGCTGTCACTGTTCCCCTGTTGTAATTCTCACAAACAAAAAAAAAAAAGAAAAAGAAAAAACAACACTGCTTATCAATCCGGCGTCATGACAACAGCGTTGTTGCATGGTACTGCTTCACCCTTATATCCACCCCAATTTGGCTCTGCGGCTACATCTATTACCAGCTTAGAGGCATATCTATCAGTGCTGCATCAGCTTTGAGCCTCCACTCTGTCACTACACTTATAAAAAATGTCACCATTACCCCTTGATTTACGCAAAACCCAAATATTGAAAAAGAAAACCTGTAATGGATGCAGCTCTAATTCAAAAAATCCTTTTTATGCCTTAAGAAGGTGTTTTCTCAGGCATTTCGAGAATCCAGTTTGTCACAAATGTGTAATGGAAATGCTTTTTGAGAATTTCTACGTCTCTGGCAGAGCTGGATGTGTCATAGCCGATCAACCTAAAGTTATTAAAATCTAGTTTCCAGCTGTTTTTGGCCTCATTAATACAGTCATGATCTTTAAGAACTCAGTGTTCTAGTGTTAATATCGTTTTATAGTCATGGTTATACAAAAAGTTTTTAGATGTTTTTTTTTTCTTTTTTAAGGGGTGGGAGATGGTAGTGGATGCTGGTGGTACATGTTTTTGTTGTTGTTTAGTCAGGTTGACTGGACACCGGCGTGGGTCACGGCTGTCAACAGTTTAGAGAAGGTCTGTGAGTTAACTGTTCAATAAAGCAACGGAAAAGAGCTCAACTACCTGAGGTCTGTGTGGCCCTTCAGTCACTACAATGCAATGTAGTCGAGCTATTAGTTTCACTTTTCTTTTGCAAAAAAGTGTTATGGAAATGTGACTTGTGTCGCGCTTGCTTCAAGAATTTGGTGGGGTTTTTTTTTGTAAAGCCATGCTTCCATTCTCACTTTAAATATTCTCTATACCACTGGCTAAAACACAAATTAACAGTTCAGTAAATAGTCTTTTCATGAGAACCTGTTCCCTTTATTTTTCTCAAAACATTCACTACTCATGGGGGCAGAGACATTTCATCAGACCACAAGATGTGTTTCTAAAATGCATATGAGGCATCATTACTTTTATTTAATACATTTTTAAAATGATTTTGAATGACTGGCCACCAAATTCTGATGCTACTGAAAATAGTCTGCATTATTACCTCATTGCCCCTTTGGACATCATTTTAGTTATGACTCACTTCCCTACTGACTGCAAAAGACTTTCTTTTTGTTCAAAACTTTTGAATGTCACTGCCTTTTCTCTTATCATCCAAATTCTAAGCTGCCACAGTCACTTGGAATTTTATGTGACGTCTGCGGATGTAACACGGTCTATGCTGCTTCACCATGTCCTTCAGCAGTGCGAGGAAATCATTTTCTCCGTGATTGAACTCCAACAATGTGCTCATCATTGTGCCATGTGTGGTGGAGATTAATATCTCACTGGATGGGTTAATGAGATACACAATCAGAGCTTTAGCACTCCTGCGCTTTGCCATGTTCGGATTTGCTCACTGCCAGGAGAGACTGGGAAGCTCTTTAGATGAGGGGTAATTATGGCTTGAAAAAACGACACGCACTGCCAGAACCACGTTATACATCTTCACAGCCAGCACAAGTGAAAATCATGACAAACGCTAGACACTCACTTTTATGGTTACAACTTCCAGCCTAAGAATGTGACAAGGGATGGATATTTTTAAAATTGTGCTTAAAAGAGACAGCATCAAGTCCATCATTTCCAGACATAACACCGTACTTCCAGCTATTCTCCACTTTACGCTGATTGATCGACTGCTATTCAGCTCACTTGTGTTTGCAGGCTGCTAAATAAATCCTTCATTAAATATAATTACAGAGGAAGGAACAGCGAAGTAGCAGGTTCTTATTATCAGTCTGGTTTTATATAAGACATAGATTTTTAAAGTAGCTTCTGTGGCAAATCTCTTACTTTGTAAATCATATGACAAGCCAAAATCAGAAAAGGCTGAGAGGGAAATGGGAATCAAAACAAGAACACACACAAATATTTGACTTCTGTTTCATTGCAAGAAGTAAGAACCAAAGACATTTGATGTTTATTTATTCATGAACCCCCCTAAAAATAATGATAAAGATCTTTTTTTCAGGTGGTGATTATCGAGCAACATATGTTGTATTCATGATATCTTTTCCAGCAGGACAACACATTACAAAGACACGACTGAGGAAGAGGAAGTTATGGGTAGTGGCCTGGCCTGGCCTGCAGTCCTGATCTGTCCTCAAGAGACAATAATGCAACGTGCCTGAAAATAACTCCTGAAACATGTCATTGTTTGGTATCCTTGGTGTGCCACAAGGTCTTTTAAGAGTCCAGAGGAAAAAATGGAAGCATGACAAAGTGCTAAAAGCTTTACAGTTGCAACTCTTTTTAGAATGTGTTGCAGGCTTATAACATATACATTATCAGATTAACAGGACACTGACATGACTAAACATTTAATACTTTGGGTTCCCACTGATTGTGATTTAAAAAAAGAAGTTAAAGTTAATGTAACAATAACTGTTTTCTTTGCTTCTTTTTTTTTTCAAACTTACCATGCAGTCTCAAGTTTTTGTCATTAAAGTTTATTTTAAGGGGAGACTGATCAAACTTTTCCTCCAAAGATACAGGACTTTAAGGCAAAGCTTTAACTAAAGCAGTTAAATAATATACTAGAGGGAATAAAAAGCATAAATCCCTAATTTTCTCTGCTGCAATGGATTCAAAAGCTGTTTACTGAACAAGACATAAAAGAGTTTTTTATTCTGTTTGGTAATTGGAATTCCTTCAGCGATAAAATCCTTTAGTTGAGCATTAGCTAGACAAAAGCCATTTAAAACATCTGCTAAAACCTTTGAAATATGATTAGTATAATTTCAGATGACATTCTTCTTTCTCATTCGAGAACTTCACGGATTCCGAGGAGCGTCTGTGGATTGCTGTTTGGGTCCATCATATCTGTGCTTGTGCAGAAAAAAATGAGATGAAGGACAGCATCATCAGTCTCTGCCTGGTAAGGCGTTTCCATCCTTTATCTCCCTTTGCCCCATTGAGAGTATATGTGATGTTGCTCACTCATTACTAACTCCTCACACTAACACAGTCACCGGAGGAGACCTCACACTCCTCTCTCACACCACTAACACCACAAAGTCACAAAGAAAAAAAAAATCCTCCTCTGAGTCTCCAGTCAGTCTCTGCACATCTTCCATTTCAGGTGTGGCAGTCCTTGTTATCCTTGTAATGATCCAGATTTGCTGCTAATGAGAGGCAGACAAATGAGTGCAGAACAAAGAAGGATTTGATCATGCAAAACTCTGACCTATTTTCTCCTTGGAAAAGAAGCAGATAAAAACACATCTTTGTTGCATCAGACTGTTTTTTTTCTCATAGGGAAAACAGACTTCTTTACTGAATCTCTTGTTTTTAGTACTGGGAACTGTTTGCAAACAGCATAGTGTCATGTAACTCCCGGTCAAACTTCCATGATAGCTGCTCCAGGCATCAGTGTAATATTTCACGTCGGACATGTTGACAAAGCCCTGAGAAGCATGTCATAATTCTCGTTACATAGATAAGCTTGTAGATTCCTCCAGCCTGGCCCTGTCCGCGCTCAGCAACACTCGACAGGCCATTCATCACAGAAATCCAAAGAGTTCAGTCAGGAAGAAGCACAAAATGGAGAAGACAGAGAAAACATGAGCTGATGTGCTATTGACAGGATGGAGGAAAGAGAGTGGGCAGAAGAGAGCGATTGTCTGATAAACACCTGCTGAAATCACCAAATGGTCAGGTGTTTTAAAATATTTTCCAAGCATTTCTGATCTTAGCTCAAAAGCTATAGGTATTCCAGAGTGATGACTTGCTTCTGTCAGATCTGGTGACATGGCAACACCCAGCAGGTACACTGGGAACCGTCACTACGTGACGCAGTGTTATATTGAATAGTCATTACCAGAGTACGTGACAGATCTAGCTGTTCCAGTCTTCGCAAATATGAAAAGACCTGTTTCGTGAGGGTAACACACGCACCATAAATCCACATTTTATTGGTCAGACAGCAAAGGTCACACCTGCCACTTTTCTTTTTTCTTCTTGGACAAATGGCGGGCAGTAGTCATTTCTTTTACAGTACATGGTGTGATCACATTTAAAAAGGCTTCTAGTGTCTTACTGAAAATGGGTCACAAAACTGCAAAAACAAAATTCAACCTACAATGTAAATGGTTTAGTGAACACATTAGTGTGAAGAGAAATAAACAGTTTAAAAAAAAAAAGACAGACCAAAATGGGTTTCACAGATGGCATACAGTACAGGCACTGAGATTCATACAGCTGGACAAAAAATAAATTGTACAGGTTGAATCTATCCATGACCTTAGCAGGCATTAATGAGACGTTGGATAAATATCTTTACTTGGTAACTTTGAGCAGCCTGAGAGCAATGGGACTTTTGTGAAAAAAAAAATCCCATTTTCATGCGAATATTGTTAACATGGTAAGAAAAAGCTGCCAATTTATACATCCAGCGCTAATGGAATGTCATTATCATTCAACTGGAGTTGTGGATCTGGCCACCTGAGTTCACCAGCTGGTCACCAGAAATATTGTGCTCCACCAGATGGTTACTAACGCTTGTCTTTCGGTTGAAGCGGGGCTGGTCTTCCTGAAAAAGTGCCAGGATTTACCTGCCACAGCTGAAATTATATTGCAAGGGTGTTCAGAGTGAAGCAGTGGAGTGAAGACGAATACATGCTCAGAACAATTAGGCCGCCAGAATGATGATGCTAATGAGCTGAGGAAAACAGCTGAAGCAGATCATTTTTTGAGGGTTTGACATGATGAGCCACACCTTTTACTTTACAGGTACTGTCACCTCATCTTTGAAATATGACTACACACATCTGCACAGAGTAATTCTATAAACTCTTAGCATAAACATTATATAAAAAAATACCAGTATGCTTATTTATATTGCTCTCCCTTCACATTAGTGCAAGTCTTTTGAGAATTTCCTTTGGTTTTTAACTCAGATAAACTTCGTGACCCCTGTGGTGTATACACACACACACACACACACACACACACACACACACACACACACACACACACACACACACACATATATATATAT
>JAOWBL010003530.1:0-12193 GCA_028564865.1 Zenarchopterus dispar | reverse complement strand
AGAAAGAAAGAAAGAAAGAAAGAAAGAAAGAAAGAAAGAAAGAAAGAAAGAAAGAAAGAAAGAAAGAAAGAAAGAACTGATCATTTCTTTACACTTTTTTACAAGATTTACGCCACCTCATCCTGCTGGCTATTTTTTTTTTTGATAGTGCATTTTCATAGTGACCCCCCACCCCACTCCCACCCTACCCCACCGGGATTAATCCACACAATCCGTCTCGTTCCACAAAACACAAAACATGGGGCTGCTCCACAGATGTGGAGGGCTGCATGAAGTAAACACTGACACATGCTACAAAAAACTTTCCTCCCCCCTGTTGGATGTTATAATTAGCACTCTTGCGTGCTTTGGTGCCCGTCCTGAAGGGCACTAACAAGACATCATTTTGGACTTCAAACAAGAGGGGGGGGGGCTCATTAGATGCATGTTTCAGCTCTCCTACAGCAGTAACACATCTTCAGCTGTTAGCCAGTTTATGGGACACAGCTTGACCTCTAGCGTATCTGTGTGGAGGGTGTAAACATCATTTTGAGGAAGTTGTGAGAGGATGTAGGTCACAAGGTCTTCAGGGAAGTAATGCAAAGATTTCCACGTTTATATATGAGACAAATTTGGTCCAAAGAACAAGATATTTAAATCAGGTCTCTCATCATAGTGAAACCTTAAATCATGTGACTCAGACTTAGCTGAACTGTCATAATGACAACGTTAGCATGATGGTGTTTAGAGGAGAACCATGTTTAGTTTCTTAGTTCACAGAGCCAGCTCGCTCATTTCATAATTAGCACTAAAGACGACACACAGCTGAAGTTGTCGTTAGCGTTGAGAATGCTGGATGTTGGATGGCAAACGGGTTGGAGGTGGCGGCTCGTGAAGTCAGCTCCTAAAGTATTTATTGGAGACTTTAGTGAAGGTGATGTCATGCTCATGGCTCAAACATGCAGGGCAGTCCGTGTTCAGGCTGACGAGGAGGTGTGTAGTTGCCAGTATATGTCTTAGACATCTGGGGATATGGTTTCGGAAAATGTGGGTGTTAGAGAGAGGCATCGTGTAAAAAAAAATGCTTTTTTTTTTTTTTCCTTTTTGGCCTTGCAGGGCTGTAGGCAAGACGGCGTGAAAGTGAGGCTGTGCCAGCGCCCAGTGAGGCGAGAGGCCAAAAAAGTTCAAATCACATAAATGTAGCTCACCTCAAACCCTTGAAGTAAAGAGGTGTCAAAATACAAAAAAAAAAAGAAGAACAGGGACTCAGAGCCATTGAGGTCTGTAGATCTTTGTCGTATAAAATGAGCTGGTCAGAACACTTGAAGTCAAAATTACAACTGATTCAAAACAGATCATCCAAATATTAAAGTAAAAGCTTGGTAATACTGTACAGGGATGGGCTGTGGACGCATTTAGCAGTTGAAAGCATCAAAACTGAAGCCATTTTAGGATAGGTTTGTTCCTCAGCTGTGTCAGCTAGAGGAGTTAAAGCAAAACCACAGGTTTGTTCATGATAAAATATCTATTTCAATTTTATGCAAAGGAATATATATATATATGTTTACTTTTACAAAGCGTTGTCCGGCTGCAGTGATTTTTCCATCCCTGCTATCAAACAAAAACAGCCAAAGTAACTTTGCGTTTCCGTCCTCCGTGGGACTCCTGAGCATCTTTTTACAGCATCGATGAAACTAGTTAACAGAACTGGAGCGGACATTTTGGCAGAAGCATGGCTGCAGGAGGTTGTTCTGGACCTCAGCATCTCTCTACATGGAGTCTGGAGGATGCGGGGGGGCACGTGGGACTTCAGAGGTGTGGGGTGGAGGGGCTTCTGGTCCTCGTTGACTGCAGATGGTGCAGTCCTGGGCATGAGGCTGTGGGGGAGCACCTCTGCACCCCAGATGATGAACATCCTTGTTACTTCCTGGAAGGGTTCGTCTGTGTTTCCCGTTGATGCTGCATGTGACATCATCACCACAGCTGCTGCCAGGCGACGACACCGATGCTTTCTTTTACTCCACATGGCAGCGGTATCATTTCCCTTTGGGGAATAAAGAAGCATAAAGTCAAGAAATCATTAATAATTGAATACAATACAATTATGTTTAATGGTGATTAACATTGACCAAGACACCCATGTTGCCATCCCCCAAAGTTACGCTGCTATTGTGGCTAAAAACGTACAAGCAAGTCAGTTTAACTGTCAGTTCAGAAAACTGCAGCTCTTTAAAGGCACCCTATGTAGTAATGGCACTTCTGACCACATGGGGGTGTATAGATCCGCCCTACTGACAATACCGTGCTGATGAGCAATGACGGTCAGGTGTGTTTTGTAAAAACCACCTTTTCCCACTAAATGTACGCTGCGTTACATTTTTACGCCAGGGGCTGACACGTGAATATTCTTGTTTTTGCTGCTCCCATGCGCTACATAGGGTGACTTTAAATTCCTGTGGCCAGTTGCTGCATAGCCCACGCCTCGGTTTGGATGTCTGGAGGCATATCTTCAGATTCAGAGTGCTTCATATGGAAAACATTTCCAGACGAATAGTTTAGGGTGTGTTTATGGAGAAAAAGAAGTCCAAAAAAAGAAAAAAAAATGCTTTTACTGAGTGGGTTCAAATTAGAAAACATAGATGCATATAACAATTTCAGTGAATTGTGAAACTGAACTTGAGTAAATATATTGTTGTTTAAACTTTACTATTGAATAAATGATCCTGGGTGACCCACCTTACCAAACTTTCCTCTTTTTTTCTATTTTTTTTAGCCACAAGCTCCTTTTATTTGTCTTTCTTTCCACCTTAATGCCTCTTCAATCCCTCAGTTATACGGTGTTACTGCAGCGGAAACTTACTTCTGAAGCTTAGTGATGTCATACATGAAAAAAACCACAAATCTTTGAGAATAAGCCTCAGTCAGCTCACAGTAATTTAAAGTTGTGTCTTTATTTTGAAAAAGTGTCTTTTGTTGAGGGGAGTCACAAGATAGCGCTCCCGTGAGACTTTGAGTCATGTTGGCTGAATCCAAGCGAGTCAGCGGAAAAACCAAAAGTGCAGCTGCAGTCTGTAAATACTTTTGATACGTCTGAATATGCTCTCGCTGAGGAATGACACCCCCGCTGTGTTTTGCCCGCCGGCCTCCAGCAGCCTGTTGCTTTTGTGTTTCCAGCAGGAAGACCCGTCTGGAGAAATCATGTCAGTCTTTGTCCATCTGAAAACTCGCTTCACTTGTGCAACAGAAACATGGAGCAGCACAAACCTGGACGGTCAGATAAGCGTCCTAAACCTAACCCGACAAGTCCTCTCAGTTTTGGAATGGATGCAGGGGCATTAGCTTAGTAATGGTGGAGTAAATACTTTGATTTCTGCAGTTGCTGTAAAAGTAGGTTAGCGGTTTTAAACAAACAAATCCTTGTGCCCACTCAGTTAAATTGGGGCACGGTCATTGGTTGCAGGATGGGGTGGTGTGGGTAAGCTCAGCTGAAACGGCAGACGGCCTCCTCATGGAGCTGGGATTTTTTCTTTTTTTGGGACACTTTTAATCATGAAAACGGCATTGAGCACCCATGTTTTCAGACCAGTGAAGCATTTTTTCCCCACATGCCATCAGCCCAGGAGAGACGAGGCTGCTGGAGAGTTCGAAGGAGACGCGATGAGAAAATAAGGAAGAAAAAACAAAAACAGAGAGAGACACATTAGGAAATCAGTCATAGTAAACAAACAAAAACACAATTTCCCCAGAACGAGGGCTCTAAAGTAACTTAACCAAACTGCCAACTTAAAGACAAACATGACATCATTTCACCTTTTTAAGCTAGATAAATAAAATTACAATTAGACTGAGCAAAAGCTCTAAAGCTGCCATAAAACTTCGAAAACACACAGAACAATTATGAAATAGCAGCGCTGACATAAACTGTGGAGCTGAGACTAAATTAAAGAAACATGTCCTTTGACAAAACAACTACAGAATAATAAGTGAATTACTGTTTAAAACGCACATACCAGTGGTTTTGTACGTTTGATCACATGTTGTACAACTCACTGTCTTACATAACAGTTCGACATTTTCCCAAACAGCTCCCATGTTTTTTAAGTGGGGACATGTGTTTCTCACTGATTCTCATTATTTCAGAACAAATAATTTCAATCATCTCAACATTGCGATTTTGAGGTTAACGTCTCACAGAGATGTTTGATCACGGCTGTTAAACGTAGTCATATTGTCATGTTTGCCACATTTGAGGTTAATTATTCTTCACCTTACATGACTATATGTAACAATGGTAAATATTTACTAAAACTTTATACACTGCATTGGAACGTTAAGAGAAAACTTATTTCATATAGTTTTCATAATACACAGACACGTTACAAAAAAAGTGAGGGAATTCATTTGTGTTTTTGAAGGCACTTCTAAACACCACCCTGTCACTTTAACTGGACTTCAAGTCTGAAAACTGGACAGTTCGGGTTTGTGGAGTACTGTGACATCACAGACCAGCTTCTCCATCTTTGTCACTCAACTTTACATCTGCTACAGTTGCCCTCTAACGTGGGTAATGTACAGGTTTTTATGATTGATTTCTACCAGAGCCACTGCTTGCATAAGAGGCAAATAAAGTGGAAAAAAGTAGCCGACTTGAATCTCTAAAATCGTAGACGTAAACATTTCTGAAGTGTCCTTTGAGGCTTCTTTACCAAGCTGGAACACGGCCACCATCCCACAGTTACCACTAATTTGCTATTGTACCTTAGCTTAGCTCACGCTAATCCCTTATGCTATCTCATGCTACCTTATGTTCATTCTGATCAAATTTGTCCATCTGCCCTCATTTCAAATGTTGCTCTTGAAACGACACGTGAAACATGCATCACCACAGGCCGACCATGCCTAGCAGCCTCTGTGACCGCGCAAAAAGTCATCAACTTTTGGCTTGGTAGCGTTAGTCGACCTGGAAGGGTCCTGCAGTGGTACGACAGGTTACCTGCCTGCTCTGGCTAAAATCTATCTGTAGAAACTAAAACTGCGTTTTTGATCCGAGCTGTCAATATATATATATATAATCCTGCTGTGAAGTTGGATAGTTTTGAACCAGCCCCTTGTGGTCATTTGAGGAACTGCACTTCATAATTCGTTCCAAAGAGGAAAACCAGATGTTGCCTAAAATTAGCAGATAAAAAACAGAGATGTAAAGAAATAGTTAAAAAGGTTGGTTTTCTTTTTACTGTGTCCCTGTGGAGGGTTTTTAAACCAAAGCACATCAAAGATTTATCATTAAAACCTGGTAAAAAAAAATAAAAATGAAAATAAGTCATGACGTTTTCTTTTTCAGAAATCAGTAAATGCCCAGTGAATTACAAAAAAGGATACTTAGAGCTTTTTAACTAGTGTGTGTTTGAAAATTGTTGACATCAGTAAGAAGAAAAACCACACAAGCGTCGACATACAACAGAAATGTTTTTGTTTTAATCCTGTTCTTGTGTTTTTCTTCTTATCCAAGTCCCTCCCTTCTTTCGACTCAGCTTTTTGTTTTTCCCCAAACGAACACATCATACGCCCCTCAATAAACTTAAAACTGTCTGATTCACTCTCTGCAGGTCCAGACGCTGCCGCCTCACCAAGTCAGCAAAGTAAAGCATTACGGAAAATGAATTTAAGATGTTTTTACAGTTCGGGTCCTTTTGGTTCCCATACGACAACTCTGGAGAATTCTTTCCTTACCTTCGCACAGACCGTTCAGCATCACTCACCAGTCATCATGCGTGCTTCCCTTTGCGTAGGGTATCGCTGCATTGACTCTCATCTGCACATATTGCACCAAAAACAATACTATATCAAAGTTAAAGTACATTAAGACATCTAGGTTGAAAAGTTGACGTAGAATCTGTGATGCCACACATGTGAATACCAGGTCATGGAGAAATACAAACATTAACTTTGGCTGTGAGGTTGTGTCTGAGTGTAGCTAAAATGGATCACGTTAACCTCGCAGCAACTTCAGCGTAACCCTCAAGATCCCTCTGTACCATCTTGATTTGCTAATTTAACAGAAATTAGATGATATCGAGCCCATTGGCCATCTTAAGTTTTCCTTAATCGAGCCATCAAAGTCTTGTGGAAAAGCATTTTACATGTTTGTTTTAATATAAAACCACAAAGGATGCTGGGAAAAAGCTCATTTCTCCTAAAGCTCTCACCTAACAGCCGCTTGTGTAAACTACTTGTTTATTTCTTGTCCTGATTGTTGAAGTCTGAGACAAAAAGAGGGGAAAAAAAAAAGGTGAGAATCCTCACAGATTCTAGATAACTTAAAAATATCTGTCACTTCAGCAAAAAGCTTGTGATACAGCAGACACATGACTGAAAAAGAAAGAATGTCTATCTTCGGCATCCAGAGGACATTTACTCGATTAACCATATCTATTAAAAAGTCTTTTTATTTTGATGTATGAAAAGGTGAAAAACCACCTCAGTCAATATCTAACTTAGAGAATACAAGCAGTGAAAATAAGAGTTGCAGATGTTTTTAGTTGCTCTTTGAACCCCAAACTTCTCTTTCTAAGTTCTAGACTAGTTTTTCCATTCACTTTCATTCTCGTGTTTTTTCATTCATTTGCTCCAAATGCATGAAAATGTTTGCTCTTAGGTTGGTAGCACTCCTCCTAAATAACTCCACGCTTGCTGCTGATGGCATCTGGTTGGAAAATTTTACCCCAGAGCTGCTGCTTGTTTCGCCCAACAGGAAAAGCTCTCATGGCAGTCAGTCTTAAAAGTAGAAGCTTTCTAAGTTTATTATTCAGGAACATTTGTTTATCTTTTGCACTGAGTTTGTAATCTACCCCAAGTGAAATTAGACGTACTAACTGGTCTAATCTCCACTCTCCCTGTATGTATTTTTGTCCTTAAAACATCAGCTTCTACACTGCTGCGTCTGTTTTCCGCTCTTATCCTGAGCTTCAGTAACTCTCCCTCTTCTGTTAGACTTCATTCTTGGCTTGGCCATTTTTGTTTCTCCCCAATTTAAGTTTCATGGGAGGGGTTTGATGGCTAATTTGAAATCTGGTCCATTTTGGCAACGTCAACTAAGGATATGTCAAACATGTCAAGTTCTCCCTTGTTTGGTGACCCCACTGACTTAAAAAAAAAAAATACAGAGAGTTTTGGCCTAACAGGTAAAACTTTTATTGAATCATCAGTAAGTTTCCTCTGACGGACGAGCCAGCTGTTGAGCCGGCAGATTTTTCACATGATCTCACTCCCACTGCTGTAATTATTCATTTCCCAGATAAATTTCTTCACCTTTCCCTTCTTTTCTCATGTTTCCTTCTCTCCTCTCTCAGCTTAAGTCAAAAAAAAAAACAAAACACTGTCATTCTGCTTTGATGATTTGCTGTTATATAACCTCATACCGCTGTTGGAGTTCATAACTTTGCAAGCGATCCATTGCTTCTCTGAACCTTTTACTTTCTCCCTCCAAACCTCAAACCGCTGAACTTTAGGGCTCAGCTCAAATCATTAAAATTAGATCAAGGGATTGTGGGGGGAATGAAATGGTTTCATCAAGACTCATAGACTGAAATGGCCCTCTTCCTCTCCCAACATTGTTTGGACAGGTGAGTAAAACTGCAAGCTAGGCCTCGGTCCCACGACTTGAAGTCACCTCAGACAATCAAGTCGTTCCAACGCAAACAAAAGCCACTACGGTTCAGAAACAAAAGATAAGCAGCTGAAAACCGAGAGTGGGAGTCCTCAGATTCACCTAATGTAAAATAAATACCCCAAAATGATCAAGACACCTCTACACCACCATTGGCTGCAGCCTCTCCAACACTTTGTATTCCTTCTTCCCTCATCTGTTGCTATAATGGAACAAATTGCACAAGAAATTGGCTCCAGCTATTCCTTCAGGTCAGAGGATGTCTTTGAGTGTGTGTGTGTGTGCATGTGTGTGTGCACGCAAGCCCTTTCGTGACTATTTCTGTTTGCGTAGCACATTTTGTTGAGCTCGGCACTCGCCTCTACCTCAAGCTTTTTAATTCGGGGAGGATTCTGTTTAGCTTGTAAGGTCTTGTCCTGTGTCTTTGCTCAATCAGCTTGACTGGAATGTAAGCCTTGAAGTCAAAGAGCTTATATCATCAGAAAAACAGGAACACAGATCAAAACAAATTCTTACATGTGGTTGAACTGGTCAGCATTTACAACTCCTCACAGCAGATGAGATTAAACACTTAGACATAGATAAAGTTATTGAGGAAATGTTTTTCCAGATTGGATGGCCTCTTGGACCCCAGAACCTTATCCTGTCGAGTTATTAGTCTCCTTATTTTAAACTATCACTTCCTTTTTTTTTACAGCTGCTTTATTGCTGCTTTATCTGACCAAAATTACAAAACACAAGTCAAACACAGTGTGGAGAATTTAATGGAGATGTAGAGTCCAGTTTGGTAGGATCCAAACACTTTGAAATGACTATGGTTCGATGGGAAATCCCCTGGTATTCCCCTGTTGTGTTTTCCCCCCCCAAAAATGGCTGAATATCATTATTTCACCTCCATTTCCGATAACTCACACAAAAACATGACAGTTGCAGTAAAATGCCACACCTTGTTAAGAAAGGGGTTTTTTTTATGGATCTCAAAAGCCCAAATAAGAAATAACAGAGTCACACTTAGAACTGAAAGTGAATGCAAACATTTTCTCATCAGCTGAAAGAATGGCAAAACTACATGGAAGAAATAGTTTCTCTTTTTGTTGTGTCTAGAGCTGATATGAGGACAGATAAGCAGACAAAATTTCAGGGTCTCTAATGTGCTGGGAAAAAACATTCAGATAGACAGAAGAGTCATTATTTGCTTCTCATTTGAAAGCTGGCATTCGCTTGGGCTGTTAGCCACCTTCCGACTAAAAAGTTGATTTTGGCCACGTCTCAACATCCTAAACTGTACAATACGAGTTTAAAGAGATCGTATATTTGCATGATGTTTGAAAATAATTAATCATTGTGTTAGTGCTGATTATGTAGTTTTAAAACCCAAGTAAACATCTTCGTCCATTTTAAATTGAACCAGAGTAAACTTATACTCGTAGTCGGACTAAAGCGCCATTTCCAGTCAGGACAGTAACGATATTTAGTGTTTTCTCTATAAAAAAAAAGGTCCCCATACAACCGAACCAAACCATTTTTGTTGTAGGTTATGGTCCAGTTAGGGTGGAGTCACTGGCGCCACACGATACAATCTGTTGATTGGTGGACAGAAAAACGTAACCGCCCACGACGAAAGCAAGCAGAAAAAAACCCACTAAGTTGCCGTTCAGCCGATGTTGGAAAGATAATAACTGATAAAGTTCTCCTTCTGTTTGGCGCCAAGAACCTTCTCTCATACCATGCTGCATGTCTTGTTCATACAAAGAACCAAAACTCAAGCAGAACGAAATCGACCCGCTGGATGACCTCCATTGTTGTCGTTTGTAGCGTTGCGTTGGTTGTTGTCGCACTAGTCTGCTTGCCCAGTGTCGGCCCGACTTGCAGTGACACCACTCACCTGAATCGGCTGGACCATTCTAACCGGACCGGACCGGCCGGACTCACTTTGGTCACTAAATTGATTCCCACTTAACGTAACATAACCCACACAGGAAGTGCAGCACATGTCCTCCGGGGAAACCCTTTAATGCTGAGTCAGCTTTACACTATTCTACACTTCAATAAAAGGTCGATTAGCTGATTTCCCAGGAGTCAACTCATGGCTAAAGCCCCCTCCTTTAAGGCTCACATTAAATGAAATGGCCACTAACAGAAATTAAAGGATTTTATGAGTCTAATTTTGTAGACGTTCCCTGGAGAGACTGGACCTTTTTTGTTTGTTTTTTTTACACACAAAACTCCAGGAGCTCTTTCCGGACACCAGATTGTGTTCATTTCTGCTCCAGACCCCACCGGGAGTCTCTTTTATCCCACCGGTACATTTACTGGCACCAAAGTCGCTCTGAAAACCGTGTTTGTGATCCATGTTCTTGCTAAAAATCCTGATTTACTTTCCTTGACTTCCAGGATTAACAGGCATTAGCTAATTGCCTTTTTTTTTTTTTTTGCTGACTCAGGTAATTGAGGAGTAAAACTAATTTGCTTTCCACTAAAAAAAGAAAACTAAAAACTCTCAGACAACGAAAGGAGACAGAAAAGTGAAAGGTACATTTGTATTCAGTCTGGGGTTTGTTCAGCCTGTTGTTCATGTTGTGCAGCTAATGTTTTGACCCCCTGTTGTTCTTGGATCTCGACCTTGTAATTTTCTCCTTTGACTGCTCCGCCATATGGCGCTCACGGCGTCTGTTAGATAGCTTAAACTCTGGTATTTTCTGAGGTGAGATCTTGCTGAACAAATCATCTTTAACTCACAGACGTACAGTTTAGAAATTATAAGTTGCAGGACTGAGCGTCATTCTTGACATTTTGTGGTTCTCCTTGTATCTGCATCCCGCAGGTCTGGCAGCGTGAAGGATCACTGGAACGAAATCTACGAGTTTGTGGAGAACTTAGCCGAGAAATTCAAAAGGTAAGAAGCACTTCACAAACAAAGGCAGCAAAGATGCATCAAAAGTGAAACGTGTGGAAACATATGGAAACTAAGTCGCAGGTCTCCAAACAGGCCTGATGCCTCGTCTTGGACTTCCTGGAGCTCTCAGATACAGATCACTTGATTAAAAAAAACAAAACAAAAAACACCTTTTACGCTACTGTCATCACAGTGATGTAAATTAAAAACGATCCCCACTGCTAAAACTGACCACATGGAAATTCACACATTATGCAGCCTCATGATTCACTCAGGCTGCATCAACTGGGCCGACAGTCGGTATCTTTGGGGGTTACCGTCGGTGACTAAAGACCGGATCGTCCTTATGTGGGTGAGCCGTCTTGGTTTTAAAGCCTCTTGTGTCCAATTTTAGGTATATGGTTGTTTTTTTTCTTTTTCGCACCAAATGTTACTCAGATTTCAAGGCACTACAAATGAAAAACCAGCCACTTTGACCACCTCTGGTGTATTTTTTAATTGATGTGCAGTGTTCCTGTCAAACAAAAATGGATCAATAAAAGAACAAAAAAAATAAATAAAATAAAAAGCATTAGGGAAAAATTGAGCTCCCTTTGTCATTTTAGAGAAACAGCTCATCTAAAACATCAAATGGGCTTTAAATTAAATGACATACTTGTGTTGTTTTCAAGTACATAAACACCACTGTAAGCACTGAAAATTTTGATCAGTTTTCATTAGTCTGAATTTCTGCTCACATACTGTTTTTATTTATTTCACTTGCATTTATAAATTAAGTTTTCTCAGTTGTTCATCACAATAACAGCCGTCTTTAGGTTTTAATGCCGACATTAGAGCGTATCACCAGCATATTGGAGGAACCACTTCTTAAGAGTTGGATTATGAAAAAAAAATAACAAAAAAACAAAAACGAGAAGTAATATTTGAGAGGAAAGTAAGACCACAGATCCAGATCAGAGTAGAGTTATCCAGCCTCCTCACCTTTAACTCCACACTTGTTCTTCCACTCAAGTTCATTATGCTAAACAGTAGACACCCACAGAAGACACAGGTGGAGGGAAGTTCAGTGGTGGACTCCAACCCCTAGAAATCAATACTAGAGGGGAAAAAAAAATCTGTAAAGACAAGGTTGAAAAGGGTGCTGCAACTTTATCTCTGGGGGATTTTTTTTTTTTTAACCAAAGCACGCCAGGATATTTCATAACCCCTCCCCCAACCAGAAAACTGTGTCAGCCTTGAAAAATAACAATAATAATGTGTCCATTCTGACATCACAACGCAAAAGCTGCTTTTAATTATCCATGTCACATTTGTGAGTGGCCAAGTGTTTTCACCCTTGAATCCGTTTTCCAGAAGGTTCCTTTTCAATGATGCAAAGTTGCATCTCAGCAAGACTCAGGAAACCTCCATCACCTGCTCGTGTCCTTCTCAGCTGCTTCCTCGCTAGAACGATTCAAACCAGGCTGATTTTTTTTAATAAACACACACACACACACGTATATAAACATACATACACACACACACTTTCTCATTTATTTTTTTATGATCTTGCAAAAGATCTGGCAGCTTTCTACTTCCGGAAACCTGTATAACCATGTTGAATTTCTATGATCTCATTCCTCACGTGTGATCCACTTTCGAGTGGAAAAGTA